>CANSGD010001261.1:790000-869600 GCA_947645195.1 Patellifolia procumbens | reverse complement strand
TTAAGTATACTTGGGGTCAAGAATAGGAATCCTTAGTTTGATTTTAAGAAATCTCACAATTAATACACAGGCGTGTACCCCGGGTCACTAACTCGGAAGATTTTGAAAATATGTTTTATTTGTCAAAAAATAGTACAGTAAAGCACAGTTCACCTCCAGGGTGCTAATAAAGGTAACTAAAGCCTTCCACAGGTTCGATTTTCCCTTTTAGAATGGTTTCAAGTAATCACTAAAAATGCCTCACGGGCTTGTACCGGGGGTCCCTGAACATAGAGAATTAATCGAATTGTTGAAATCTTAATCAAAATAGAGTCACAATGAACTTGGACCATCTAGATATCAACGCATAGGAACCATTTGTCTACATGGCAACCAGAAGAGGCATCCTTAGTTTTATTTTAAGAAATCACCAAAATTAATCTCAGTCGTGTACCCCGGTTCACTAACTCGGAAGATTTGTTAAAATATGTTTTATTTCTCAGAAAATAGGACGGTAAAGCACATTATTCCCCCAGGGCGCCTAATAGTGGTAGTTAAACCCTTTCACAGGTTCGATTTTTTAATTTTAGAAAGGTTTCAAAAATTAACCAAATATGCCTCACGGGCGTGTACCGGGGGTAACTAAACCTAGAGATTTTTAAGAATTGTTGAACTCTAAAGAAAAATGGCGTCAAAATAAAATTCAACTGTCTAGAAATCAATGCTTAGTAACCTTAAGTATACTTAGGGTCAATAAGAGGAATCCTTAGTTTGATTTTATGAAATCTCACAATTAATACACAGGCGTGTACCCCGGGTCACTAACTCGGAGGATTTTGAAAATGTCTTATTTTTCAAAAAATGGTACTGTAAAGCACATTTCACCTCCAGGGTGCCTAATAGTGGAAACTAAAGTCTTCCACAGGTTCGATTTTCCCTTTTATAATGGTTTCAAGTAGTCACTAAAAATGCCTCACGGGTGTGTACCGGGGGTCAATGAACATAGAGATTTTATCGAACTGTGAAATCTTTAGAAAAATAGCGTCACAGTGAACTTGGACTATCTAGATAGCAATGCATAGGAACCTTAACTCTACTTGGAAACCACAAGAGGCATTCTTAGTTTGATTTTAAGAAATCACCAAAATTACACTCAGGCGTGTACCCCGGTTCACTAACTCGAAGGATTTTCTAAAATATGTTTGATTTCTAAGAAAATAGGACTGTAAAGCACATTATTCCCCCAGGGCGCCCAATAGTGGTAGTTAAAGCCTTTTACAGGTTTGATTTTGCCTTTTTAGAAAGATTTCAAAAATTCACCAAAAATGCCTCACGGGCGTGTACCGGGGGTCACAAAAAGTAGAGATTTTAAAGAATTATTGAACTCTAAAGAAAAATGGCGCCAAAAGGAAATTCGACTGTTTAGAAATCAATGCTTAGTAACCTTGACTCTACTTGGGGTCAAAAAGAGGAATCCTTAGTTTGATTTTAAGAAATCTCACAATTAATACACAAGCGTGTACCCCGGGTCACTAACTCGGAGGATTTTGAAAATTTGTTTTATTTGTCCAAAAATGGTACTGTAAAGCACATTTCGCCTCCAGGGTGCCTAATAGTGGAAACTAAAGTCTTCCACAGGTTCGATTTTCCATTTTAGAATGGTTTCAAGTACTCACTAAAAATACCTCACCAGCGTGTACCGGGGGTCACTGAACATAGAGATTTTATCGAATTGTTGAATTCTGTAGAAAAATAGCGTCACAGTGAACTTGGACTATCTTGATAGCAATTTATAAGAACCTTAAGTCTACTTGGCAACCAGAAGAGGCATCCTTAGTTTGATTTTAAGAAATCACCAAAATTACACTCAGGCAAGTATCCCGGTTCACTAACTCGGAGGATTTTCTAAAATATGTTTGATTTCTCATAAAATATGACTGTAAATAACATTATTCCCCCAGGGCGCCCAATAGTGGTAGATAAAGCCTTTCACAGGTTCGATTTTTCCTTTTTAGAAAGATTTAAAAAATTAACCAAAAATGCCTCACAGGCGTGTACTGGGGATCACTAAACATAGAGATTTTAAAGAATTGTTGAACTCTAGTGAAAAATGGCGCCAAAAGGAAATTCGACTGTCTAGAAATCATTTCTTAGTAACCTTAAGTCTACTTTTGGTCAAGAAGAGGAATCCTTAGTTTGATTTTATGAAAACTCTCAATTAATACACAGGCGTATACCCCAGGTCACTAGCTCGGAGAATTTTGAAAATATGTCTTATTTGTCAAAAAATGGTACTGTAAAGCACATTTCACCTCCAAGGTGCCTAATAGTGGAAACTAAAGTCTTCCACAGGTTCAATTTTCCCTTATAGAATAGTTTCAAGTAATCACTAAAAATGCCTCATTGGCGTGTACCGGGGGTCACTGAACATAGAGATTTTATTGAATAGTTTAAATCTTTAGAAAAAGAGCGTCACAGTGAACTTGGACTATCTAGATAGCAATTCATAGGAACCTTAAGTCTACTTGGCAACCAGAAGAGGCATCCTTTGTTTGATTTTAAGAAATCACCAAAATTACACTCAGGCGTGTACCCCGGTTCACTAACTCGGAGGATTTTTTAAAATATGTTTGATTTCTCAGAAAATAGGACTCTAAAGCACATTATTCCCCCAGGGTGCCCAATAGTGGTAGTTAAAGCCTTTCAGATGTTCGATTTATCCTTTTTGGAAGGATTTCAAAAATTCACCATAAATGGCTCACGGGCGTGTAGCGGGGGTCACTAAACGTAGAGATTTTAAAGAATTGTTGAACTCTAAAGAAAAAAGGCGCCAAAAGGAAATTCGACTGTCTAGAAATCAATGCTTAGTAACCTTAAGTCTACTTAGGGTCAAGAAGAGGAATCCTTAGTTTGATTTTAAGAAATCTCACAATTAATACACAGGCGTGTACCCCCGGTCACTAACTCGGAGGATTTTGAAAATATGTTCTATTTGTCAAAAAATGGTACCGTAAAGCACATTTCACCTCCAGGGTGCCTAATAGTGGAAAGTAAATCCTTCCACATGTTCGATTTTCCCTTTTATAATGGTTTCAAGTAATCACTAAAAATGCCTCACGGGCGTGTACCGGGGTCACTGAACATAGAGAATTTATCGAATTGTTGAAATCTTAAGAAAAATAGCGTCACAATGAACTTGGACCATCTAGATATCAATGTCTACTTGGCAACCGGAAGATGCATCCTTAGTTTTATTTTAAGAAATCAACAAAATTACACTCAGTCGTGTACCCCGGTTCACTAATTCGGAAGATTTTTTAAAATATGTTTGATTTCTCAGAAAATAGGACTGTAAAGCACATTGTTCCCCAGGGCGCCCAATAGTGGTAGTTAAAACCTTTCACAGGTTCGAATTTGCCTTTTTAGAAAGATTTCAAAAATTCACCGAAAATGCCTCACAGGCGTGTACCGGGGGTCACTAAACGTAGAGATTTTAAAGAATTGTTGAACTCTAAAGAAAAATGGCGCCAAAAGGAAATTCGACTGTCTAGAAATCAATGCTTAGTAACCTTAAGTCTACTTGGGGTCAAGAAGAGGAATCCTTAGTTTGATTTTAAGAAATCTCACAATTAATACACAAGCGTGTACCCCGGGTCACTAACTCGGAGGATTTTGAAAATATGTTCTATTTGTCATAAAATGGTACTGTAAAGAACATTTCACCTCCAAGGTGCCTAATAGTGGAAACTAAATCCTGCACAGGTTCGATTTACCCTTTTAGAATAGTTTCAAGTAATCACTAAAAATGCCTCACGGGCGTGTATTCGGGGTCAATGAACATAGAAAATTTATCAAATTGTTGAAATCTTAAGAAAAATAGCGTCACAATGAACTTGGACCATCTAGATATCAATGCATAGGAACCTTTTGTCTACTTGGCAACCAGAAGAGGCATCCTTAGTTTTATTTTAAGAAATCACCAAAATTACACTCAGTCGTGTACCCCGGTTCACTAATTCGGAAGATTTTTTAAAAAAATGTTTGATTTCTCAGGAAATAGGACTGTAAAGCACATTATTCCCTCAGGGCGCCCAATAGTGGTAGTTAAAGCCTTTCACAGGTTCGATTTTGCCCTTTTAGAAAGATTTCAAAAATTCACCAAAAATACCTCACAGGCGTGTACCGGGGGTCACTAAACATAGAGATTTTAAAGAATTGTTGAACTCTAAAGAAAAATGGCGCCAAAAGGAAATTAGACTGTCTAGAAATCAATGCTTAGTAACCTTAAGTCTACTTGGGGTCAAGAAGAGGAATCCTTAGTTTGATTTTAAGAAATCTCACAATTAATAAACAGGCGTGTACCCCGGGTCACTAACTCAGAGGATTTTGAAAATATGTTCTATTTGTCAAAAAATGGTACTGTAAAGCACATTTGACCTCCAGGGTGCCTAATAGTCGAAACTAAATCCTTCACAGGTTTGATTTTCCCTTTTAGAATAATTTCATGTAATCACTGAAAATGCCTCACGGGCGTGTACCGGGGGTCACTAAACATAGAGATTTTAAAGAATTGTTGAACTCTAAAGAAAAATGGCGCCACAGTAAACTTGGACTATCTAGATAGAAATGCATAGGAACCTTAAGTCTACTTGGAAACCAGAAGAGGCATCTTTAGTTTGACTTTAAGAAATCACCAAAATTACACTCAGGCGTGTAACCCGGTTCACTAACTCGGAGGATTTTCTAAAATATGTTTGATTTCTCAGAAAATAGGACTGTAAAGCACATTATTCCCCCAGGGCGCCCAATAGTGGTAGTTAAAACCTTTAACATGTTCATTTTTTCCTTTTTGAAAGATTTAAAAAATTCACCAAAAATGCCTCACAGGCGTGTACCTGGGATCACTAAACGTAGAGATTTTAAAGAATTGTTGAACTCTAAAGAAAAATGGCGTCAAAAGGAAATTCGGCTATCTAGAAATCATTGCTTAGTAACCTTAAGTCTACTTGGGGTCAAGAAGAGGAATCCTGAGTTTGATTTTACGAAATCTCACAATTAATACACACGCGTGTACCCCAGGTCACTAACTCGGAGGATTTTTAAAATATGTCTTATTTGTCAAAAAATGGTACTGTTAAGCACATTTCACCTCCAGGGTGCCGAATAGTGGAAACTAAAGTCTTCCACAGGTTCGATTTTCCAATTTAGAATGGTTTCAAGTAATGACTAAAAATGTCTCACGGGCGTCTACAGGGGGTCACTGAACATAGAGATTTTATTGAATTGTTGAAATCTTTAGAAAAATAGCGTCATAGTGAACTTGGACTATCTAGATAGCAATGCATAGGAACCTTAAGTCTACTTGGCAACCAGAAGAGGCATCCTTTGTTTGATTTTATGAAATCACCAAAATTACACTCAGGCGTGTACCCCGGTTTACTAACTCGGAGGATTTTCTAAAATATGTTTGATTTCTCAGAAAATAGGACTGTAAAGCACATTATTCCCCCAGGTTGCCCAATAGTGGTAGTTAAAGCCTTTCACAGGTTCGATTTTGAATTTTTAGAAAGATTTCAAAAATTCACTGAAAATGCCTCACGGGGCGTGTACCGCGGGTCACTAAAAGTAGAGATTTTAAAAAATTGTTGAACTCTAAAGAAAAATGGCGCCAAAAGGAAATTCGACTGTCTAGAAATCAATGCTTAGTAACCTTAAGTCTACTTGGGGTCAAGAAGAAGAATCCTTAGTTTGATTTTAAGAAATCTCACAATTAATACACAGGCGTGTACCACGGGTCACTAACTCGGAGGATTTTGAAAATATGTTCTATTTGTCAAAAAATGGTACTGTAAAGCACATTTCACCTCCAAGGTGCCTAATAGTGAAAACCAAATCCTGCACAGGTTCGATTTTCCCTTTTAGAATAGTTTCAAGTAATCACTAAAAATGCCTCACGGGCGTGTATTAGGGGTCAATGAACATCGAAAATTTATCGAATTGTTGAAATCTTAAGAAAAATAGCGTCACAATGAACTTGGACCATCTAGATATCAATGTATACTTGGCAACCAGAAGAGGCATCCTTAGTTTTATTTTAAGAAATCACCAAAATTACACTCAGTCGTGTACCCCTGTTCACTAATTCGGAAGATTTTTTGAAATATGTTTGATTTTATAGAAAATAGGACTGTAAAGAACATTATTCCCCAGGGCGCCCAATAGTGGTAGTTAAAACCTTTCAGAGGTTCGATTTTTCCTTTTTAGACAGATTTCAAAAATTCACCAAAAATGCCTCACAGGCGTGTACCGGGGGTCACTAAACGTAGAGATTTTAAAGAATTGTTGAACTCTAAAGAAAAATATCGCCAAAAGGAAATTCGACTGTCTAGAAATCAATGCTTAGTAACCTTAAGTCTACTTGGGGTCAAGAAGAGGAATCCTTAGTTTGATTTAAAGAAATCTCACAATTAATAAACAGGCGTGTACCCCGGGTCACTAACTCGGAGGATTTTGAAAATATGTTCTATTTGTCAAAAAATGGTACTGTAAAGCACATTTGACCTCCAGGGTGCCTAATAGTGGAAACTAAAGTCTTCTACAGATTCGATTTTCCCTTTTAGAATGGTTTCAAGTAATCACTAAAAATGCCTCACGGGCGTGTACCAGGGGTTACTGAACATAGAGAATTTATCGAATTGTTGAAATCTGTAGAAAAATAACGTCACAGTAAACTTGGACTATCTAGATAGCAATGCATAGGAACCTTAAGTCTACTTGGCAACCAGAAGAGGCATCCTTAGTTTGATTTTAAGAAATCACCAAAATTACACTCAGTCGTGTAACCCGGTTCACTAATTCGGAAGATTTTCTAAAATATGTTTGATTTCTCAGAAAATAGGACTGTAAAGCACATTATTCCCCCAGGGCGCCCATTAGTGGTAGTTAAAGCCTTTCACAGGTTCAATTTTGCCTTTTAGAAAGATTTCAAAAATTCACCAAAAATGCCTCACAAGCGTGTACCGGGGATCACTAAACGTAGAGATTTTAAAGAATTGTTGAACTCTAAAGAAAAATGGCGCCAAAAGGAAATTCGGCTGTCTAGATTTCATTGCTTAGTAACCTTAAGTCTACTTGGGGTCAAGAAGAGGAATCCTGAGTTTGATTTTACGAAATCTCACAATTAATACACAGGCGTGTACCCCGGGTCACCAACTCGGAGGATTTTTAAAATATGTCTTATTTGTCAAAAATTGTTTCTGTTAAGCACATTTCACCTCCAGGGTGCCTAATAGTGGAAACTAAAGTCTTCCACAGGTTCGATTTTCCATTTTAGAATGGTTTCAAGTAATCACTAAAAATGCCTCACGGGCGTCTACCGGGGGTCACTGAACATAGAGATTTTATTGAATTGTTGAAATCTATAGAAAAATAGCGTCATAGTGAACTTGGACTATCTAGATAGCAATGCATAGGAACCTTAAGTCTACTTGGAAACCAGAAGAGGCACCCTTAGTTTGATTTTAAGAAATCACCAAAATTACACTCAGGCGTGTACCCCGGTTTACTAACTCGTAGGATTTTCTAAAATATGTTTGATTTCTCAGAAAATAGGACTGTAAAGCACATTATTCCCCCAGGCTGCCCAATAGTGGTTGTTAAGGCCTTTCACAAGTTCGATTTTGCCTTTTTAGAAAGATTTCAAAAATTCACCGAAAATGCCTCACGGGCGTGTACCGCGGGTCACTAAAAGTAGAGATTTTAAAGAATTGTTGAACTCTAAAGAAAAATGGCGCCAAAAGGAAATTCGACTGTCTAGAAATCAATGCTTAGTAACCTTAAGTCTACTTGGGGTCAAGAAGAAGAATCCTTAGTTTGATTTTAAGAAATCTCACAATTAATACACAGGCGTGTACCCCGGGTCACCGACTCGGAGGATTTTGAAAATATGTTCTTTTTGTAAAAAAATGGTACTGTTAAGAACATTTCACATCCAGGGTGCCTAATAGTGGAAACTAAATCCTTCCACAGGTTCGATTTTCCCTTTTATAATGGTTTCAAGTACTCACTAAAAATGCCTCACGGGCGTGTACCGGGGGTCACTGAACATAGAGATTTTATTGAATTGTTGAAATCTTTAGAAAAATAGCGTCACTGTGAACTTGGACTGTCTAGATAGCAATGCATAGGAACCTTAAGTCTACTTGGCAACCAGAAGAGGCACCCTTAATTTGATTTTAAGAAATCACCAAAATTACACTCTGGAGTGTACCCCGGTTCACTAACTCGGAAGATTTTCTAAAATATGTTTGATTTCTCAGAAAATAGGATTGTAAAGCACATTATTCCCCAGGGTGCCCAATAGTGGAAGTCAAAGCCTTTCACAGGTTCGATTTTGCCTTTTTAGAAAGTTTTCAAAAATTCACCAAAAATGCCTCACGGGCGTGTACCGGGAATCACTAAAAGAGATTTTAAAGAATTGTTGAACTCTAAAGAAAAATGGCGCCAAAAGGAAATTCGACTGTCTAGAAATCATTGCTTAGTAACCTTAAGTCTACTTGGGGTCAAGAAGAGGAATCCTTAGTTTGATTTTATGAAATCTCACAATTAATACACAGGCGTGTACCCCAGGTCACTAACTCGGAGGATTTTGAAAATATGTCTTATTTGTCAAAAAATGGTACTGTTAAGCACATTTCACCTCTAGGGTGCCTAATAGTGGAAACTAAAGTCATCCACAGGTTCGATTTTCCCTTTTAGAATGATTTCAAGTAATGACTAAAAATGTCTCACGGGCATGTACCGGGGGTCACTGAACATAGAGATTTTATTGAATTGTTGAAATCTTTAGAAAAATAGCGTCACCGTGAACTTGGATATCAAGATAGAAATGCATAGGAACCTTAAGTATACTTGGCAACCAGAAGAGGCATCCTTAGTTTGATTTTAAGAAATCACCAAAATTACACACAGGAGTGTCCCCCGGTTCACTAACTCGGAGGATTTTCTAAAATTTGTTTGATTTCTTAGAAAATAGGACTGTAAAGCACATTATTCCCCAGGGTGCCCAATAGTGGAAGTCAAAGCCTTTCACAGGTTCGATTTTGAATTTTTAGAAAGTTTTCAAAAATTCACCAAAAATGCCTCACGGGCGTGTACCGGGAATCACTAAAAGAGATTTTAAAGAATTGTTGAACTCTAAAGAAAAATGGCGCCAAAAGGAAATTCGACTTTCTAGAAATCATTGCTTAGTAACCTTAAGTCTACTTGGGGTCAAGAAGAGGAATCCTTAGTTTGATTTTATGAAATCTCACAATTAATACACAGGCGTGTACCCCGGGTCACCAACTCGGAGGATTTTGAAAATATGTTCTATTTGTAAAAAATTGGTTCTGTAAAGAACATTTCACATCCAGGGTGCCTAATAGTGGAAACAAAATCCTTCCACTTGTTCGATTTTCCCTTTTATAATGGTTTCAAGTAATCACTAAAAATGCCTCACGGGCGTGTACTGGGGGTCACTGAACATAGAGATTTTATTGAATTGTTGAAATCTTTAGAAAAATAGCGTCACCGTGAACTTGGACTATCTAGATAGCAATGCATAGGAACCTTAAGTCTACTTGGCAACCAGAAGAGGCACCCTTAGTTTGATTTTAAGAAATCACCAAAATTACACTCTGGAGTGTACCCCGGTTCACTAACTCGGAAGATTTTCTAAAATATCTTTGATTTCTCATAAAATAGGATTGTAAAGCACATTATTCCCCAGGGTGCCCAATAGTGGAAGTCATAGCCTTTCACAGGTTCGATTTTTCCTTTTTAGAAAGGTTTCAAAAATTCACCAAAAATGCCTCACGGGCGTGTACCGGGGGTCACTAAACATAGAGATTTTAAAGAATTGTTGAACTCTAAAGAAAAATGGTGTCAAAATCAAATTCGACTGTCTAGAAATCAATGCTTAGTAACCTTAAGTCTACTTTGGATCAAGAAGAGGAATCATTAGTTTGATTTTACGAAATGTCACAATTAATACACAGGGGTGTACCCCGGGTCACTAACTCTGAGGATTTTCAAAATATCTTTTATTTGTAAGAATATGCATTTGTAAAGCACATTTGACCCCCAGGGTACCTGATAGTGGAAAATAAAGCCTTCCACAGGTTTGATTTATGCTTTTAGAATGGTTTAAGTAATAACTAAAAATGCCTCAAGAGCGTGTACCGGGGGTCACTGAACGTAGAGATTTTATCGAATGGTTGAAATCCTTAGAAAAATAGCGTCACAATGAACTTGGACCATCTAGATATCAATGTATAGGAACATTCAGTCTACTTGGCAACCAGAAGAGGCATCCATAGTTTGATTTTAATATATCACAGAAATTACACTCAGACGTGTACCCCAGTTCACTAACCCGGAGTATTTTCTAAAATATGTTTGATTTCTCAGAAAATAGGACTGTAAAGCATATTCTTCCCCAGGGCGCCCAATAGTGGCAGTTAAAGCCATTCACAGGTTTGATTTTGCCAATTTAGAAATTTCAAAAATTCACCAAAAACGCCTCACGGGCGTGTACTGGGGGTCACTGAACATAGATATTTTAAAGAATTGTTGAACTCTAAAGAAAAATGTTGTCAAAATGAAATTCGACTGTCTAGAAATCAATGCTTGGTAACCTTAAGTCTACTTTGGATCGAGAAGAGGAATCATTAGTTTGATTTGAAGAAATGTCACAACTAATACACAGGGGTGTACCCCGGGTCACTAACTCGGAGGATTTTCAAAATATGTTTTATTTGTCAAAATATGCTATTGTAAAGCACATTTGACCCAACGAATACCTAATAGTGGAAACTAAAGCCTTCCACAGGTTTGATTTTTCCTTTTAGAATGGTTTAAGTAATCACTAAAAATGCCTCAAGAGCGTGTACCGGGGGTCACTGAACGTAGAGATTTTATCGAATTGTTGAAATCATTAGAAAAATAGCGTCCCAATGAAATTGGACCATCTAGATATCAATGCATACAAACCTTCAGCCTGCTTGGCAACCAGAAGAGGCATCCTTAGTTTGATTTTAATAAATCAGTAAAATTACAGTCAGGCGTGTACCCTGGTTCACTAACTCTGAGGATTTTCAAAAATATGTTTTATTTCTCAGAAAATAGGACTGTAAAGCACATTATTCCCCAGGGCGCCCAATAGTGGTAGTTAAAGCCTTTCACAGGTTCGATTTTGCCATTTTAGAAAGGTTTCAAAAATTCACCAAAAATACCTCACGGTCGTGTACCGGGGGTCACTAAACATAGAGATTTTAAAGAATTGTTGAACTCTAAAGAAAAATGGCGTCAAAATGAAATTCGACTGTCTAGAAATCAATGCTTAGTAACCTTAAGTCTACTTTGGATCAAGAAGAGGAATCATTAGTTTGATTTTAAGAAATGTCACAACTAATACAAAGGGGTGTACCCCGGGTCACTAACTCAGAGAATTTCAAAATATGTTTTATTTGTCAAAATATGCTATTGTAAAGCACATTTGACCCCCAGGGTGCCTAATAGTGTAAACTAAAGCCTTCCACAGGTTTGATTTTTCCTTTTAGAATGGTTTAAGTAATCACTAAAAATGCCTCAATAGCGTGTACCGGGGGTCACTGAACGTAGAGATTTTATCGAATTGTTGAAATATTTAGAAAAATAGCATCACAATGAACTTGGACCATATAGATATCAATGTATAGGAACATTCAGTCTACTTGGCAACTAGAAGAGGCATACTTAGTTTGATTTTAATATATCACCAAAATTACAGTCAGGCGTGTACCCCGGTTCACTAACTCGGAGGATTTTCTAAAATACGTTTGATTTCTCAGAAAGTAGGACTGTAAAGCACATTATTCCCCCAAGGCGCCCAAATGTGGCAGTTAAAGCCTTTCACAGGTTTGATTTTGCCAATTTAGAAATTTCAAAAATTCACCAAAAATGCCTCACGGGCGTGTACCGGGGGTCACTAAACATAGAGATTTTAAAGAATTGTTGAACTCTAAAGAAAAATGTTGTCAAAATGAAATTCGACTGTCTAGAAATCAATGCTTGGTAACCCTAAGTCTACTTTGGATCAAGAAAAGGAATCAATAGTTTGATTTTAAGAAATGTCACAACTAATACACAGGGGTGTACCCAGGGTCACTAACTCGGAGGATTTTCAAAATATGTTTTATTTGTCAAAATATGCTATTGTAAAGCACATTTGACCCCCAGGGTACCTGATAGTGGAAACATAAAGCCTTCCACAGGTTTGATTTTTCCTTTTAGAATGGTTTAAGTAATCACTAAAAATGCCTCAACAGCGTGTACCGGGGATCACTGAACGTAGAGATTTTATTAAATTGTTGAAATCTTTATTAAAATAGCATGAAAATGAACTTGGACCATCTAGATATCAATGCATAGGAACCTTCAGTCTACTTGGCAACCAGAAGAGGCATCCTTAGTTTTATTTTAATATATCACCAAAATTACAGTCAGGCATGTACCCCGGTTCACTAACTCGGAGGATTTTCTAACATATATTGATTTCTCAGAAAATAGGACTGTAAAGCACATTATTCCCCCAGGGCGCCCAATAGTGGCGGTTAAAGCCTTTCACAAGTTTGATTTTGCCAATTTATAAATTTCAAAAATTCACCAAAAATGCCTCACGGGCGTGTACCGGGGTTCACTAAACATAGAGCTTTTAAATAATTGTTGAACTCTAAAGAAAAATGGTGTCAAAATGAAATTCGACTGTCTAGACATCAATGCATAGTAACCTTAAGTCTACTTGGGGACAAGAAGAGGAATTCTTAGTTTGATTTTAAGAAATCTCACAATTAATGCACAGGCGTGTACCCCGGGTCACTAACTCGGAGGATTTTGAAAATATTATTTATTTGTCAAAAAATGGTATTGTTAAGCACATTTGACACCCAGGGGGCCTAATAGTGGAAACTAAAGCCTTCCACAGGTTCGATTTTCCCTTTTAGAATGGTTTAAATAATCTCTAAAAATGCCTCACGAGCGTGTACCGAGGGTCATTTAACATAGAGATTTTATCGAATTCTTGAAATCTTAAGAAAAATAGCGTCACAATGAACTTGGACCATCTAGATATCAATGCTTAGTAACCTTAAGTCTACTTGGTGCGAAGAAGAGGCATCCTTAGTTTGATTTGAAGAAATCACCAAAATTACACTCAGGCGTGTACCCCGGTTCACTAACTCGGAAGATTTTTTAAAATATGTTTGATTTCTCAGAAAATAGGACTGCACATTATTCCCCCAGGGCGCCCAATAGTGGTAGTTAAAGCCTTTCACAGGTTCGATTTTCCTTTTTAGAAAGATTTCAAAAATTCACCAAAATTGCCTCACGGGAGTGTATCGAGGGTCACTAAACATAGAGATTTTAAAGAATTGTTGAACTCTAAATAAAAATGGAGTCAAAACGAAATTCAACTGTCTAGAAATCAATGCTTAGAAACTTAAGTCTACTTGGGGTCAAGAAGAGGAATCCTTAGTTTGATTTTAAGAAATCTCACAATTAATACACAGGCGTGTACCCCGGGTCACTAACTTGGAGGGTTTTGAAAATATGTTTTATTTGTCAAAAAATGGAATTGTAAAGAACCTTTGACCCCATGGGAGCCTAATAGTGGAAACTAAAGCCTTCCACATGTTCGAATTTCCCCTTTTTGAATGGTTTAAGTAATCACTAAAAATGCCTCACGAGCGTGTACCGGGGGCTTTGAACATAGAGATTTTATCGATTTGTTGAAATATTTAGAAAAATAGCGTCACAATGAACTTGGACCTTCTAGATATCAATGCATAGGATCCTTAAGTCTACTTGGCAATCAGAAGGGGCATCCTTAGTTTGATGTTAAGAAATCACAAAAATTACACTCAGGCGTGTACCCCGGTTCACTAACTGGAAGGATTTTTTAAAATATGTTTGATTTCTCAGAAAATAAGACTGTAAAGCACATTATTCCCCCAGGGCGCCCAATAGTGGTAGCTAAAGCCTTTCACAGGTTCGATTTTGCCAAATTAGAAAGATTTCAAAAATTCCCCAAAAATACCTCATGGGCGTGTATTGGGGGTCACTAAACATAGAGATTTTAAAGAATTGTTGAACTCTAAACAAAAATGGCGTCAAAATGAAATTCGACTTTTTAGAAATCAATGCTTAGTAACCTTAAGTCTACTTGGGGTCAAGAAGAGGAATCCTTAGTTTGTTTGTAAGAAATCTGACAATTAATACACAGGGGTGTACCCCGGGTCACTAACTCGGAGGATTTTCAAAATATGTTTTATTTGTCAAAAAATGGTATTGTAAATCACATTTGACCCCCAGGGTGCCTAATAGTAGAAACTAAAGCCTTCCACAGGTTCGATTTTCCCTTTTAGAATGGTTTAAGTTATCACTAAAAATGCCTCAAGAGCGTGTACCGGGGGTCACTGAACATAGAGATTTTATCGAATTGTTGAAATCTTTAGAAAAATAGCGTCACAATGAAATTGTACCATCTAGATATCAATGCATCCTTAGTTTAATTTTAATATATCACCAAAATTACAGTCAGGCGTGTACCCCGGTTCACTAACTCAAAGGATTTTCTAAAATATGTTTGATTTCTTAGAAAATAGGACTGTAAAGCACATTATTCCCCCAGGGCGCCCAATAGTGGCAGTTAAAGCCTTTCACAGGTTTGATTTTGCCAATTTAGAAATTTCAAAAATTCACCAAAAATGCCTCACGGGCGTGTCCCGGGGGTCACTAAACATAGAGATTTTAAAGAATTGTTGAACTCTAAAGAAAAATGTTGTCAAAATGAAATTCGACTGTATAGAAATCAATGCTTAGTAACCTTAAGTCTACTTTGGATCAAGAAGAGGAATCATTAGTTTGATTTTAAGAAATGTCACAACTAATACACAGGGGTGTACCCCGGGTCACTAACTCGGAGGATTTTCAAAATATGTTTTATTTGTCAAAATATGCTATTGCAAAGCACATTTGACCCCCAGGGTACCTAATAGTGGAAACTAAAGCCTTCCACAGGTTTGATTTTTCCTTTTAGAATGGTTTAAGTAATCAATAAAAATGAATCAAGAGCGTGTACCGGGGGTCACTGAACGTAGCGATTTTATCAAATTGTTGAAATCTTTAGAAAAATAGCGTCACAATATACTTGGACCATCTAGATATCAATGCATAAGAACCTTAAGTCTACTTGGCAACCAGAAGAGGCATCCTTAGTTTGATTTTAATAAATCACCAAAATTACAGTCAGGCATGTACCCCGTTTCACTAACTCGGAGGATTTTCTAAAATATGTTTGATTTCTCCGAAAATAGGACTGTAAAGCACATTATTCCCCCAGGGCGCCCAATAGTGGCAGTTAAAGCCTTTCACAAGTTTGATTTTGCCAATTTAGAAATTTAAAAAATTCACCAAAAATGCTTCACGGGCGTGTACCGGGGGTCACTAAACGTAGAGATTTTAAATAATTGTTGAACTCTAAAGAAAAATGGCGTCAAAATCAAATTCGACTGTCTAGAAATCAATGCTTAGTAACCTTAAGTCTACTTTGGATCAAGAAGAGGAATCATTAGTTTGATTTTAAGAAATGTCACAATTAATACACAGGGGTGTACCCCGGGTCACTAACTCTGAGGATTTTAAAAATATTTATTTGTCAAAATATGCTATTGTAAAGCACATTTGACCCCGAGGGTGCCTCATAGTGGAAACTAAAGCCATCCACAGGTTTGATTTTTCCTTTTAGAATGGTTTAAGTAATCACTAAAAATGCCTCAAGAGCGTGTACCGGGGGTCACTGAACGTAGAGATTTTATCGAATTGTTGAAATCCTTAGAAAAATAGCGTCACAATGAACTTGGACCATCTAGATATCAATGTATAGGAACATTCAGTCTACTTGGCAACCAGAAGAGGCATCCATAGTTTGATTTAAATATATCACAGAAATTACAGTCAGGCATGTACCCCGGTTCACTAACCCGGAGTATTTTCTAAAATATGTTTGATTTCTCAGAAAATAGGACTGTAAAGCACATTATTCCCCCAGGGCGCCCAATAGTGGCAGTTAAAGCCTTTCACATATTCGATTTTCCCTTTTTAGAAAGATTTCAAAAATTCACCGAAAATGCCTCACGGGCGTGTACTGGGGGTCACTAAACATAGAGATTTTAAAGAATTGTTGAACTCTAAAGAAAAATGTTGTCAAAATGAAATTAGACTGTCTAGAAATCAATGCTTAGTAACCTTAAGTCTACTTTGGATCAAGATGAGGAATCATTAGTTTGATTTTAAGAAATGTCACAACTAATACACAGGGGTGTACCCCGGGTCACTAACTCGGAGGATTTTCAAAATATGTTTTATTTGTCAAAATATGCTATTGTAAAGCACATTTGACCCACAGGGTACCTTATAGTGGAAACTAAAGCCTTCCACAGGTTTGATTTTTCCTTTTAGAATTGTTTAAGTAATCATTAAAAATGCCTCAAGAGCGTGTATTGGGGGTCACTGAACGTAGAGATTTTATCGAATTATTGAAATCATTAGAAAAATAGCGTCCCAATGAAATTGGCCATCTAGATATCAATGCATACAAACCTTCAGTCTACTTGGCAACCAGAAGAGGCATCCTTAGTTTGATTTTAATAAATCAGCAAAATTACAGTCAGACGTGTACCCCGGTTCAATAACTCTGAGGATTTTCAAAAATATATTTTATTTCTCAGAAAATTGGACTGTAAAGCACATTATTCCCCAGGGCGCCCAATAGTGGTAGTTAAAGCCTTTCACAGGTTCGATTTTGCCATTTTAGAAAGGTTTCAAAAATTCACCAAAAATACCACACGGTCGTGTACCGGGGGTCACTAAACATAGAGATTTTAAAGAATTGTTGAACTCTAAAGAAAAATGGCGTCAAAATGAAATTCGACTGTCTAGAAATCAATGCTTAGTAACCTTAAGTCTACTTTGGATCAAGAAGAGGAATCATTAGTTTGATTTTAAGAAATGTCACAACTAATACAAAGGGGTGTACCCCGGGTCACTAACTCGAAGGATTTTCAAAATATCTTTGATTTCTCAGAAAATAGGACTGTAAAGCACATTATTACCCCAAGGCGCCCAATTGTGGCAGTTAAAGACTTTCACAGGTTTGATTTTGCCAATTTAGAAATTTCAAAAATTCACCAAAAATGCCTCACGGGCGTGTATTGGGGGTCACTAAAGATAAAGTTTTTAAAGAATTGTTGAACTATAAAGAAAAATGTTGTCAAAATGAAATTCGACTGTCTAGAAATCAATGCTTAGTGACCTTAAGTCTACTTTGGATCAAGAAGAGGAATCATTAGTTTAATTTTAAGAAATGTCACAACTAATACACAGGGGTGTACCCCGGGTCACTAACTCGGAGGATTTTCAAAATATGTTTTATTTGTCAAAATATGCTATTGTAAAGCACATTTGACCCCCAGGGTACCTAATAGTGGAAACTAAAGCCTTCCACAGGTTTTATTTTTCCTTTTAGAAGGGTTTAAGTAATCACTAAAAATGCCTCAAGAGCGTGTACCGGGGGTCACTGAACGTAGAGATTTTATCGAATTGTTGAAATCTTTAGAAAAATAGCGTTACAATGAACTTGGACCATCTAGATATCAATGCATAGGAACCTTCAGTCTACTTGGAAACCAGAAGAGGCATCCTTAGTTTGATTTTAATATATCACCAAAATTACAGTCAGGCATGTACCCCGGTTCACTAACTCGGAGGATTTTCTAAAATATGTTTGATTTCTCAGAAAATAGGACTGTAAAGCACATTATTCCCCCAGGGCGCCCAATAGTGGCAGTTAAAGCCTTTCACAAGTTTGATTTTGCCAATTTAGAAATTTCAAAAATTCACCAAAAATGCCTCACGGGCTTTTGCCGAGGGTCACTAAACATAGAGATTTTACATAATTGTTGAACTCTAAAGAAAAATGGTGTCAAAATGAAATTCGACTGTCTAGACATCAATGCATAGTAACCTTTAGTCTACTTGGGGACAAGAAGAGGAAAACTTTGTTTGATTTTAAGAAATCTCACAATTAATACACAGGCGTGTACCGTGGGTCACTAACTCGAATATTTTGAAAATATGTTTTATTTGTCAAAAATGGTATTGTAAAGCACATTTGACCCCTAGGGTGCCTAATAGTGGAAACTAAAGCCTTCCACATGTTCGAATTTCCCTTTTTGAATAGTTTAAGTAATCACTAAAAATGCCTCACGGGCGTGTACCGAGGGTAACTGAACATAGAGATTTTATCGAATTGTTGAAATCTTTAGAAAAATTGCGTCACAATGAACTTGGACCATCTAGATATGAATGCATAGGAACCTTAAGTGTACTTGGCAATCATAAGAGGCATCCTTAGTTTGATCATAAGAAATCACCAAAATTACACTCAGTCGTGTACCCCGGTTCACTAATTAGGAAGATTTTTTAAAATATGTTTGATTTCTCAGGAAATAGGACTGTAAAGCACATTATTCCCCCAGGGAGCCCATAGTGGTAGTTAAAGCCTCTCACAGGTTCGATTTGGTTTTTTAGAAAGAATTCAAAAATTCACCAAAAATGCCTCACAGGCGTGTACTGGGGGTCACTAAACGTAGAGATTTCATAGAATTGTTGAACACTAAAGAAAAATGGCGCCAAAAGGAAATTCGACTGTCTAGAAATAAATGCTTAGTAACCTTAAGTCTAATTGGGGTCAAGAAGAGGAATCCTTAGTTTGATTTTATAAAATCTCACAATTAATACACTGGCGTGTACCCCGGGTCACTAACTCTGAGGATTTTGAAAATATGTTTTATTTGTCAAAAAATTGGATTGTAAAGCACATTTGACCCCCAGGGGGCCTAATAGTGGAAACTCAAGCCTTCCACATGTTCGAATTTCCCTTTTTGAATGGTTTAAGTAATCACTAAAAATGCCTCACGGGCGTGTACCGGGGGTTATTGAACATCGAGATTTTATCGAATTGTTGAAATCTTAAGAAAAATAGCGTCACAATGAACTTGGACCATCTAGATATCAATGCTTAGTAACCTTAAGTCTACTTGGTGCCAAGAAGAGGCATCCTTAGTTTGATTTTAAGAAATCACCAAAATTACACTCAGGCGTGTACCCCGGTTCACTAACTCGGAAGATTTTTTAAATTATGTTTGATTTCTCAGAAAATAGGACTGTAAAGCACATTATTCCCCCAGGGCTCCTAATAGTGGTAGTTAAAGCCTTTCACAGGTTCGATTTGCCTTTTTAGAAAGATTTCAAAAATTCACCAAAAATGCCTCACGGGAGTGTACCGAAGGTCACTAAACATAGAGATTTTAAAGAATTGTTGAACTCTAAATAAAAATGGCGTCAAAACGAAATTCAACTGTCTAGAAATCAATGCTTAGTAACCTAAGTCTACATGGGGTCAAGAAGAGGAATCCTTAGTTTGATTTTAAGAGGCATACTTAGTTTGATTTTAATATATCACCAAAATTACAGTCAGGCATGTACCCCGGTTCACTAACTCGGAGGATTTTCTAAAATATGTTTGATTTCTCAGAAAATAGGACTCTAAGGCACATTGTTCCCCCAGGGCGCCCAATAGTGGCAGTTAAAGCCTTTCACAAGTTTGATTTTTCCAATTTAGAAATTTCAAAAATTCACGAAAAATGCCTCACGGGCGTGTACCGGGGGTCACTAAACATAGAGATTTTAAAGAATTGTTGAACTCTAAAGAAAAATGGTGTCAAGATGAAATTCGACTGTCTAGAAATCAATGCTTAGTAACCTTAAGTCTACCTGGGGACAAGAAGAGGAATACTTGGTTTGATTTTAAGAAATCTCACAATTAATACACAGGTGTGTACCGTGGGTCACTAACTCGAAGGATTTTGAAAATATGTTTTATTTGTCAAAAATGGTATTGTAAAGCACATTTGACCCCCAGGGTGCCTAATAGTGGAAACTAAAGCCTTCCACATGTTCGAATTTCCCTTTTTGAATGGTTTAAGTAATCACTAAAAATGTCTCATGGGCGTGTACCGCAGGTCACTGAACATAGAGATTTTATCGAATTGTTGAAATCTTTAGAAAAATAGCGTCACAATGAACTTGGACCATCTAGATATCAATGCATAGGAACCTTTAGTCTACTTGGCAACCAGAAGAGGAATCCTTAGTTTGATTTTAATATATCACCAAAATTACAGTCAGGCATGTACCCCGGTTAAGTAACTCGGAGGATTTTCTAACATATGTTTGATTTCTCAGAAAATAGGACTGTAAAGAACATTATTCCCCCAGGGCTCCCAATAGTGGCAGTTAAAGCCTTTCACAAGTTTGATTTTACAAATTTAGAAAGATTTCAAAAATTCACCAAAAATGCCTCACGGGCGTGTACCGGGGTTCACTAAACATAGAGATTTTGAAGAATTGTTGATCTCTAATCAAAAATGGCGTCAAAATTAAATTCTAATTTTTAGAAATCAATGCTTAGTAACCTTAAGTCTACTTGGGGTTAAGAAGAGGAATCCTTAGATTGATTTTAAGAAATCTCACAATTAATACACAGGCGTGTACCCCGGGTCACTAACTTGGAGGATTTTAAAAATATGTTTTATTTCTCAAAAAATTGTATTGTAAAGCACATTTGACCCCCAGGGGGCCTAATAGTGGAAACTCAAGCCTTCCAGATGTTCGAATTTCCCTTTCTGAATGGTTTAAGTAATCACTAAAAATGCCTCACGGGCGTGTACCGGGGGTTACTGAACATAGAGATTTTATCGAATTGTTGAAATATTTAGAAAAATAGCGTCACAATGAACTTGCACCATCTAGATATCAATGCATAGGAACCTTAAGTCTACTTGGCAATCAGAAGGGGCATCCTTGGTTTGATGTTGAGAAATCGCCAAAATTACACTCAGGCGTGTACCCCGGTTCCAAAGTCAGAGGATTTTCTAAAATATGTTTGATTTCTCAGAAAATAGGACTATAAAGCACATTTTTCCCCCAGGGTGCCCAATAGTGGCAGTTAATGCCTTTCACATGTTCGATTTTGCCAATTTAGAAAGATTTAAAAAATTCACCAAAAATGCCTCACGGGCGTGTACCGGGGGTCACTAATCATAGAGATTTTAAAGAATTGTTGAACTTTAAAGAAAAATGGCGTCAAAATTAAATTCAACTGTCTAGAAATCAATGCTTAGTAACCTTAAGTCTACTTAGGTTCAAGAAGAGGAATCCTCAGTTTGATTTTAAGAAATCTCACAATTAATACAAAGGCGCTTACCCTGAGTCACTAACTCGGAGGATTTTGAAAATATGTTTATTTTTCAACAAATGGTATTGTTAAGCACATTTGACCCCCAGGGTACCTAGTGTGGAAACTAAAGCCTTCCACAGGTTTGATTTTTCCTTTTAGAATGGTTTAAGTAATCACTAAAAATGCCTCAAGAGCGTGTACCGGGGGTCACTGAACGTAGAGATTTTATTGAATTGTTGAAATCTTTAGAAAAATAGCGTCATAATGAACTTGGACCATCTAGATATCAATGAATAGGAACCTTAAGTCTACTTGGCAATAAGAAGAGGCATCCTTAGTTTGATTTTAATATATCACCAAAATTACTGTCAGGCATGTACCCCGGTTCACTAACTCGAAGGATTTTCTAAAATATGTTTGATTTCTCAGAAAATAAGACTGTGAAGCACATTATTCCCCCAGGACACCCAATAGTGGTAGTTAAAGCCTTTAACAGGTTCGATTTTGGCAAATTAGAAAGATTTCAAAAATTCACCAAAAATGCCTCACAGGGGTGTACCGGGGTTCACTAAACATAGAGATTTTAAAGAATTGTTGATCTCTAAACAAAAATGGCGTCAAAATGAAATTCGACTTTTTAGAAATCAATGATTAGTAACCTTAAGTCTACTAGGGGTCAAGAAGAGGAATCCTTAGTTTGATTTTAAGAAATCACACAATTAATACATAGCCGTGTACCCCGGGTCACTAACTTGGAGGATTTTGAAAATATGTTTTATTTGTCAAAAAATTGTATTGTAAAGCACATTTGACCCCCAGGGGGCCTAATAGGAGAAACTCAAGCCTTCCACATGTTCTAATTTCCCTTTTTGAATGGTTTAAGTAATCACTAAAAATGCCTCACGGGCGTGTACCGGGGGTTACTGAACATAGAGATTTTATCGAATTGTTGAAATCTGACAATGAACTTGGACCATCTAGATATAAATGCATAGGAACCTTAAGTCTACTTGGCAATCAGAAGGGGAATCCTTAGTTTGATGTTGAGAAATCACCAAAATTACACTCAGGCGTGTACCCCGGTTCACTAACTCGGAGGATTTTCTTAAATATGTTTGATTTCTCAGAAAATAGGACTGTAAAACACATTATTCCCCCAGGGCGCCCAATAGTGGCAGTTAAAGCCTTTCACAGGTTCGATTTTGCCAATTTAGAAAGATTTCAAAAATTCACCAAAAATGCCTCACGGGCGTGTACCGGGGGTCACTAATCATAGAGATTATAAAGAATTGTTGAACTCTAAAGAAAAATGGCGTCAAAATGAAATTCAACTGTCTAGAAATCAATGCTTAGTAACTTTTAGTCTAATTAGGTTCATGAAGAGGAATCCTTGGTTTGATTTTAAGAAATCTCACCATTAATACACAGGCGTGTACCCCGGGTCACTAACTCGGAGGAGTTTGAAAATATGTTTTATTTGTCAAAAAATGGTATTGTTAAGAACATTTGACCCCCAGGGGGCCTAATAGTGGAAACTAAAGCCATCCACATGTTCGATTTTCCCTTTTAGAATGGTTTAAATAATCACTAAAAATGCCTCACGAGCGTATACCGAGGGTCATTTGACATAGAGATTTTATCGAATTCTTGAAATCTTAAGAAAAATAACGTCACAATGAACTTGGACCATCTAGATATCAATGCTTAGTAACCTTAAGTCTACTTGGTGCCAAGAAGAGGCATCCTTAGTTTGATTTTAAGAAATCAACAAAATTACACTCAGGCGTGTACACCGGTTCACTAACTCGGAAGATTTTTTAAAATATGTTTGATTTCTCATAAAATAGGAATGTATAGCACATTATTCCCCCAGGGCGCCCAATAGTGGTAGTTAAAGCCTTTCACAGGTTCGAATTGCCTTTTTAGAAAGATTTCAAAAAATATCCAAAAATGCATCACGGGCGTGTACCGAGGGTCACTAAACATAGAGATTTTAAAGAATTGTTGAACTCTAAATAAAAATGGCGTCAAAACGAAATTTAACTGTCTAGAAATAAATGCTTAGTAACTTAAGTCTACTTGGGGTCAAGAAGAGGAATCCTTAGTTTGATTTTAAGAAATCTCACAATTAATACACAGGCGTGTACCCCGGTTCACTAACTTGGAGTGTTTTGGAAATATGTTTTATTTGTCAAAAAATGGTATTGTAAAGCACATTTTACCCCCAGGGGGCCTAATAGTGGAAACTAAAGCCTTCCACATGTTCGAATTTCCCTTTTTGAATGGTTTAATTAATCACTAAAAATGCCTCACGGGCGTGTACCGGGGGTCTTTGAACATAGAGATTTTGTCGATTTGTTGATATCTTTAGAAAAATAGCGTCACAATGAACTTGGACCAGTTAGATATCAATGCATAGGATCCTTAAGTCTACTTGGCAATCAGAAGGGGCATCCTTAGTTTGATGTAAACAAATCACCAAAATTACACTGAGGCGTGTACCCCGGTTCACTAACTCGGAGGATTTTCTATAATATGTTTGATTTCTCCGAAAATAGGACTGTAAAGCACATTATTCCCCAGGCCGCCCAATAGTGGTAGTTAAAGCCTTTCACAGATTCGATTTTGCCTTTTTAGAAAGGTTCAAAAATTCACCAAAAATACCTCAAGGGCGTGTACCGGGGGTCATTAAACATAGAGATTTTAAAGAATTGTTGAACTCTAAAGAAAAATGGCGTCAAAATCAAATTCGACTGTCTAGAAATCAATGCTTAGTAGCCTTAAGTCTACTTTGCGTCAAGAAGAGGAATCATTAGTTTGATTTTAAGAAATGTCACAATTAATACACAGGGGTATACCCCGGGTCACTAACTCTGAGGATTTTCAAAATATGTTTTATTTGTCAAAAAATTGTATTGTAAATCACATTTGACCCCCAGGGGGCCTAATAGTGGAAACTCAAGCCTTCCACATGTTCGAATTTCCCTTTTTGAATGGTTTAAGTAATCACTAAAAATGTCTCACGGGCGTGTACTGGGGGTTAGAGAACATAGACATTTTATCGAATTGTTGAAATCATTAGAAAAATAGCGTCAAAATGAAATTGGACCATCTAGATATCAATGCATACAAACCTTCAATCTACTTGGCAACCAGAAGAGGCATCCTTAGTTTGATTTTAATAAAATCACCAAAATTACGGTCAGGCGTGTACCCCGGTTCACTAACTCGGAGGATTTTCTATAATATGTTTGATTTCTCCGAAAATAGGACTGTAAAGCACATTATTCCCCAGGGCGCCCAATAGTGGTAGTTAAAGCCTTTCACAGATTCGATTTTGCCTTTTTAGAAAGGTTTCAAAAATTCACCAAAAATACCTCACGGGCGTGTACCGGGGGTCACTAAACATAGAGATTTTAAAGAATTGTTGAACTCTAAAGAAAAATGGCGTCAAAATTAAATTCGACTGTCTAGAAATCAATGCTTAGTAACCTTAAGTCTTCTTTGGGTCAAGAAGAGGAATCATTATTTTGATTTTAAGAAATGTCACAATTAATACACAGGGGTATACCCCGGGTCACTAACTCTGAGGATTTTCAAAATATGTTTTATTTGTCAAAATATGCTATTATAAAGCACATTTGACCCCCAGGGTGCCTAATAGTGGAAACTAAAGCCTTCCACAGGTTTGATTTTTCCTTTTAGAATCGTTTAAGTAATCATTAAAAATGCCTCAAGAGCGTGTACCGGGGGTCACTGAACGTAGAGATTTTATCGAATTGTTGAAATCATAGAAAAATAGCGTCACAATGAACTTGGACCATCTAGATATCAATGTATAGGAACATTCAGTCTACTTGGCAACCAGAAGAGGCATCCATAGTTTGATTTTAATATATCACAGAAATTACAGTCAGGCGTGTACCCCGGTTCACTAACCCAGAGTATTTTCTAAAATATGTTTGATTTCCCTGAAAATAGGACAGTAAAGCCCATTATTCCCCCAGGGCGCCTAATAGTGGCAGTTAAAGCCTTTCACAGGTTTGATTTTGCCAATTTAGAAATTTCAAAAATTCACCAAAAATGCCTCACGGGCGTGTACTGGGGGTTACTAAACATAGAGATTTAAAATAATTGTTGAACTCTAAAGAAAAATGTTGTCAAAATGAAATTCGACTGTCTAGAAATCAATGCTTAGTAACCTTAAGTCTACTTTGGATCAAGAAGAGGAATCATTAGTTTGATTTTAAGAAATGTCACAACTAATACACAGGGGTGTACCCCGGGTCACTAACTCGGAGGATTTTCAAAATATGTTTTATTTGTCAAAATATACTATTGTAAAGCACATTTGACCCCCAGGGTACCTAATAGTGGAAACTAAAGCGTTAAACAGGTTTGATTTTTCCTTTTAGAATGGTTTAAGTAATCACTAAAAATGCCTCAATAGCGTGTACCGGGGGTCACTGAACGTAGAGATTTTATCGAATTGTTGAAATCTTTAGAAAAATAGCGTCACAATGAACTTCGACCATCTAGATATCAATGCATAGGAACCTTCAGTCTACTTGGAAACCAGAAGAGGGATCCTTAGTTTGATTTTAATATATCACCAAAATTACAGTCAGGCATGTACCCCGGTTAACTAACTCGGAGGATTTTCTAAAATATGTTTGATTTCTCAGAAAATAGGACTCTAAGGCACATTATTCCCCCAGGGCGCCCAATAGTGGCAGTTAAAGCCTTTCACAAGTTTGATTTTGCCAATTTAGAAATTTCAAAAATTCACAAAAAATGCCTCACGGGCGTGTACCGGGGGTCACTAAACATAGAGATTTTAAAGAATTGTTGAACTCTAAAGAAAAATGGTGTCAAAATGAAATTCGACTATCTAGAAATCAATGCTTAGTAACCTTAAGTCTACCCGGAGACAAGAAGAGGAATACTTGGTTTGATTTTAAGAAATCTCACAATTAATACACAGGTGTGTACCGTGGGTCACTAACTCGAAGGATTTTGAAAATATCTTTTATTTGTCAAAAATGGTATTGTAAAGCACATTTGACCCCCAGGGTGCCTATTAGTGGAAACTAAAGCCTTCCACATGTTCGAATTTCCCTTTTTGAATGGTTTAAGTAATCACTAAAAATGTCTCATGGGCGTGTACCGCAGGTCACTGAACATAGAGATTTTATCGAATTGTTGAAATCTTTAGAAAAATAGCGTCACAATGAACTTGGACCATCTAGATATCAATGCATAGGAACCTTCAGTCTACTTGGCAACCAGAAGAGGAATCCTTAGTTTGATTTTAATATATCACCAAAATTACAGTCAGGCATGTACCCCGGTTAACTAACTCGGAGGATTTTCTAACATATGTTTGATTTCTCAGAAAATAGGACTGTAAAGCACATTATTCCCCCAGGGCTCCCAATAGTGGCAGTTAAAGCCTTTCACAAGTTTGATTTTGCAAATTTAGAAAGATTTCAAAAATTCTCCAAAAATGCCTCACGGGCGTGTACCGAGGTTCACTAAACATAGAGATTTTGAAGAATTGTTGATCTCTAATCAAAAATGGCGTCAAAATTAAATTCTAATTTTTAGAAATCAATGCTTAGTAACCTTAAGTCTACTTGGGGTCAAGAAGAGGAATCCTTAGGTCTATTTTAAGAAATCTCACAATTAATACACAGGCGTGTACCCCGGGTCACTAACTTGGAGGATTTTAAAAATATGTTTTATTTCTCAAAAAATTGTATTGTAAAGCACATTTGACCCCCAGGGGGCCTAATAGTGGAAACTGAAGCCTTCAAGATGTTCGAATTTCCCTTTTTGAATGGTTTAAGTAATCACTAAAAATGCCTCACGGGCGTGTACCGGGGGTTACTGAACATAGAGATTTTATCGAATTGTTGAAATCTTTAGAAAAATAGCGTCACATTGAACTTGCACCATCTAGATATCAATGCATAGGAACCTTAAGTCTACTTTGCAATCAGAAGGGGCATCCTTAGTTTGATGTTGAGAAATCGCCAAAATTACACTCAGGCGTGTACCCCGGTTCCAAACTCAGAAGATTTTCTAAATTATGTTTGGTTTCTCAGAAAATAGGAATGTAAAGCACATTATTCCCCCAGGGCGCCGAATAGTGGAAGTTAAAGCCTTTCACAGGTTCGATTTTTCCAATTTAGAAAGATTTCAAAAAATCAACAAAAAAGCCTCACGGGCGTGTACCGGGGGTCACTAAACATAGAGAATTTAAAGAATTGTTGAACTCTAAAGAAAAATGGCGTCAAAATGAAATTCGACTATCTAGAAATAATGCTTAGTAACCTTAAGTCTACTTGGGGTCAAGAAGAGGAATCCTTAGTTTGATATTAAGAAATCTCACAATTAATACACAGGCGTGTACCCCAGGTCACTAACTCGGAGGATTTTCAAAAAATGTTTTATTTGTCAAAAAATGGTACTGCAAAGCACATTTGACCTCCAGGGGGCCTAATAGTGGAAACTAAAGCCTTCCCAAGGTTTGATTTTCCCTTTTAAAATGGTTTAAGTAATTACTAAAAATGCCTCACGGGCGTGTACCGGGGGTCACTGAACATAGAGATTTTATTAAATTGTTGAAATCTTTAGAAAAATAGCGTCACAGTGCACTTGGACCATCTAAATATCAATGCATAGGAACCTTAAGTCTACTTGGCAACCAGAAGAGGCACCCTTAGTTTGATTTTAAGAAATGTCACAACTAATACACAGTGGTGTACCCCAGGTCAGTAACCCGAAGGATTTTAAAAATACGTTTTATTTGTCAAAAAATAGTACTTTAAAGCACATTTGACCCCCAAGGTGCCTAATAGTGGAAACTAAAACCTTCCACAGGTTCGATTTTCCCTTTTAGAATGGTTTAAGTAATCACTAAAAATGCCTTACGAGCGTGTACCAGGGGTCACTTAACATAGAGATTTTATGGAATTATTGAAATCTGTAGAAAAATAGCGTCACAATGAACTTGGACCATCAAGATAACAATGCATAGGAACCTTAAGTCTACTTGGCAACAAGAAGAGGCATCCTTAGTTTGATTTTAAGAAATCACCAAAATTACACTCAGGCGTGTACCCCGGTTCACTATCTCGGAGGATTTTCTCAAATATGTTTATTTTCTCATTAAACAGGACTGTAAAGCACATTATTCCCCCAGGGCGCCCAATAGTGGTAGTTAAAGCCTTTCACAGGTTCGCTTTACCAGTTTAGAAAGATTTCAAAAATTCACCAAAAATGCCTCACGGGCGTGTACCGTGGGTCACTAAACATAGAGATTTTAAAGAATTGTTGAACTCTAAAGAAAAATGGCGTCAAAATGAAATTAGACTATTTCGAAACTAATGCTTAGTAACCTTAAGTCTACCTGGGGTCAAGAAGAGGAATCCTTAGTTTGATTTTAAGAAATCTAACAATTAATACACAGGCGTGTACCCCAGGTCAGTAACCCGGAGGATTTTGAACTAAGGATGCCTCTTTTTGTTGCCAAGTAGACAGAAGGTTCCTATTTATTGATATCTAGATGGTCCAAGTTCATTGTGACGCTATTTTTCTTAAAATTTCGTCAATTCAATAAAATCTTTTATGTTTAGTGACCCCGGTACACGCCCGTGAGGCATTTTTAGTGATTACTTAAACCATTCTAAAAGGGAAAATCGAACCTATGGAAGGCTTTAGTTTCCACTATTAGGCACCCTGGGGTCAAATGTGCTTTACAATACCATTTTTGACAAATAAAACATATTTTAAAAATCCTTCGAGTTAGTGACCCGTGGTACACGCCTGTGTATTAATGGTGAGATTTCTTAAAATCAAACTAAGGATTCCTATTCTTGACCCCATGTAGACTTAAGGTTACTAAGCATTGATTTCAAGACAGTTGAATTTCATTTTGACGCCATTTTTCTTTAGAGTTCAACAATCTTTAAAATCTCTATGTTTAGTGACCCCCGGTACACGCCCGTGAAGCATTTTTGGTGAATTTTTGAAATCTTTATAAAAAGGCAAATCGAACCTGTGAAAGGCTTTAACTACCACTATTGGGAGCCCTGGGGGAATAATGTGCTTTACAGTCCTATTTTCTGAGAAATCAAACATATTTTAAAAAATCCTCTGAGTTAGTGAACCGGGGTACACACCTGAGTGTAATTTTGGTGATTTCTTAAAATCAAACTAAGGATGCCTCTTCTTGTTGCCAAGTAGACTTAAGGTTCCTATGCATTGTTATCTTGATGGTCCAAGTTCATTGTGACGCTATTTTTCTACAGATTTCAATAATTCCATAAAATCTCTATGTTAAGTGACCCCTGGTACACGCTCGTGAGGCATTTTTAGTGATTACTTAAACCATTCTAAAAGGGAAAATCGAACTTGTGGAAGGCTTTAGTTTCCACTATTAGGCACCTTGGGGGTCAAATGTGCTTTATAGTACTATTTTTTGACAAATAAAACGTATTTTCAAAATCCTCCGGGTTACTGACCTGGGGTACACCCCTGTGTATTAGTTGTGACATTTCTTAAAATCAAACTAATGATTCCTCTTCTTGATCCAAAGTAGACTTAGGGTTATTAAGCATTGATTTCTCCACAGTCGAATTTCATTTTGACAACATTTTTCTTTAGAGTTCAACAATTCTTTAAAATCTCTATGTTAAGTGACCCCCGTTACACGCCCGTGAGGCATTTTTGGTGAATTTTTGAAACCTTTCTAAAAAGGCAAAATTGAACCTGTGAAATACTTTAACTACCACTATTAGGAGCCCTGGGGGAATAATGTGCTTAACAGTCCTATTTTCTGACTAATCAAACATATTTTATAAAATCCTCCGAGTTAGTGAAACGGGGTACACGCCTGAGTGTAATTTTGGTGATTTCTTGAAATCAAACTAAGGATGCCTCTTCTGGTTGCCAAGTAGACTTAAGGTTCCTATGCATTGATATCTAGATGGTCCAAGTTCATTGTGACGTTATTTTTTTTAAGATTTCAACAATTCAATAAAATCTCTATGTTTAGTGACCCCCGATACATGCCCGTGAGGCATTTTTAGTGATTACTTAAACCATTCCAAAAGGGAAAATCGAACCTGTGGAAGGCTTTAGTTTCACTATTAGGCGCCTTGGGGGTCAAATGTGCTTTACAGTACCATTTTTTGACAAATAAAACATATTTTCAAAATCCTCCGAGTTACTGACCTGGGGTACACGCGTCTGTATTAATTGTGAGATTTCTTAAAATCAAACTAAGGATTCCTCTTCTTGACCCGAAGAATACTTAAGGTTACTAAGCATTTATTTCTAAACAGTCAAATTTCAATTTGACGCCATTTTTCTTTAGAGTTCAACAATTCATTAAAATCTCTATGTTTAGTGACCCCCAGTACACCCCCGTGAGGCATTTATGATGAATTTTTGAAACCTTTATAAAAAGGCAAAATCGATCCTGTGAAAGGCTTTAACTACCACTATTCGGCACCCTGGGGAATAATGTTCTTTACAGTCCTATTTTATGAGAAATCAAACATATTTAAAAAAATCCTCCGAGTTAGTGAACCGGGGTATACGCCGGAGTGTAATTTTGGTGATTTAATAAAATCAAAATAAGGATGCCTCTTCTCGTTGACAAGTAGACTTAAGGTTCCTATGCATTGATATCTAGATGGCCCAAGTTCATTGTGACGCTATTTTTCTTAAGATTTTAACAATTCAATAAAATCTCTATGTTTAGTGACCCCCGGTACACGCCAGTGAGGCATTTTTAGTGATTACTTCAACCATTCTAAAAGGGAAAATCAAACCTGTGGAAGGCGATAGTTTCCACTATTAGGCAACTTGGGGGTCAAATGTGCTTTACAATACCATTCTTTGACAAATAAAACATATTTTGAAAATCCTCCGAGTTAGTGACCCGGGTTACACGCATGTGTATTAATTGTGAGATTTCTTAAAATCAAACTAAGGATTCCTCTTCTTGACGCCAAGTAGACTTAAGGTTACTAGGCATTGATTTCTAAACAGTCAAATTTCAATTTGACGCCATTTTTGTTTAGAGTTCAACCATTCTTTAAAATCTCTATGTTTAGTTACCCCCGGTACACGCCCGTGAGTCATTTTTGGTGAATTTTTGAAATCTTTCTAAACTGGCAAAATCGAACCTGTAAAAGGCTTTAACTGCCACTATTGAGCGTCCTGGGGGAATAATGTGCTTTACAGTCCTATTTTCTGAGAAATCAAACATATTTTTGAAAATCCTTCGAGTTAGTGAACCGGGTTACACGTCGGAGTGTAATTTTGGTGATTTAAGAAAATCAAACAAAGGATGCCTCTTCTTGTTGACAAGTAGACTTAAGGTTCCTATGCATTGATATCTAGATGTTTCAAGTTTATTGTGGCGCTATTTTTCTAAAGATTTCAACAATTCGATAAAATCTCTAAGTTCAGTGACCCCCGGTACACGCCCGTGAGACATTTTTAGTGATTACTGAAAAAATTAAAAAAGGGAAAATCGAACCTGTGGAAGGCTATAGTTTCCACTGTTAGGGCCCCTGGGGGTCAAATGTGCTTTTAAATACCATTTTTTGACAAATAAAACATATTTTCAAAATCCTCCGAGTTAGTGACCCGGGGTACACGCCTGTGTATTAATTGTTAGATTTCTTAAAATCAAACTAAGGATTCCTCTTCTTGACCACAAGTAGACTTAAGGTTACTAAGCATTGATTTCTAGACAGTTGAATTTCATTTTGGCGCCATTTTTCTTTAGAGTTCAACAATTCTTTAAAATCTCTATGTTTAGTGACCCCCGGTACACGCCCGTGAGGTATTTTTGGTAAAATTTTGAAATCTTTCTAAAAATTAAAATCGAACCTGTGAATGGCTTTAACTACGACTATTGGGCGCCCTGGGGGAATAATATGCTTTACAGTCCTATTTTGTGAGAAATCAAACATATTTTAAACAATCCTCCGAGTTAGTGAACCGGGGTACACGCCTGAGTGTAATTTTGTTGATTTCTTAAAATCAAACAAAGGATGCCTCTTCTAGTTGCCAAGTAGACTTAAGGTTTCTATTAGTTTATATCTAGATGGTCCAAGTTCATTGTGACGCTATTTTTCTGAAAATTTCAACAATTCAATAAAATCTCTATGTTCAGTGACCCATGGTACACACCCGTGAGGCATTTTTAGTGATTACCTAAACCATTCTAAAACGGAAAATCGAACCTATGGAAGTCTTTAGTTTCCACTACTAGGCACCCTAGGGGTCAAATTTGCTTTACAGTACCATTTTTTGACAAATAAAACATATTTTCAAAATCCTCCCAGTTACTGACCCGGGGTACACACCTATGTATTAATTGTGTGATTTCCTAAAATCAAACTAATTCCTCTTCTTGAACCCAAGTAGACTTAAGGTTTCTAAGCATTGATTTCTAAATAGTCGAATTTCATTTGAACGCCATTTTTCTTTAGAGTTCAACAAATCTTTAAAATTTCTTTGTTTAGTGACCCTCGGTACACGCCCGTGAGGCATTTTTGGTGATTACTTAAACCATTCTAAAAGGGAAAATCGAACATGTGGAAGGCTTTTGTTTCCACTATTAGGCCCCCTGGGGGTCAAATATGCTTTCCAATACCATTTTTTGACAAATAAAACATATGTTCAAAATCCTCCGAGTTAGTGACCCGGGGTAAGCGCATATGTATTAATTGTGAGATTTCTTAAAATCAAACAGAGGATTCCTCTTCTTGACCCCAAGTAGACTTAAGGTTACTAAGCATCGATTTCTAGACAGTCGAATTTCATTTTGACGCCATTTTTCTTCAGAGTTCAACAATTCTTTAAAATCTCTATGTTTAGTGACCCCCGGTACACGCCCGTGAGGCATTTTTGGTGAATTTTTGAAATCTTTCTAAACTGGCAAAATCGAACCTGTGAAAGGCTTTAACTACCACTATTGGGCGCCCTGGGCGAATAATGTGCTTTACAGTCCTATTTTCTGAGAAATCAACCATATTTGAGAAAATCCTCCGAGTTAGTGAACCGGGGTACACGCCGGAGTGTAATTTTGGTGATTTCTTAAAATCAAACTAAGGATGCCTCTTCTGGTTGCCAATTATACTTAAGGTTCCTATGCATAAATATCTAGATGGTCCAAGTTCATTGTGACGCTATTTTTCTAAAGATTTCAACAATTCGATAAAATCTCTATGGTCAGTGACCCCCGGTACACGCCCGTGAGGCATTTTGAGTGATTACTTAAACCATTCTAAAAGGGAAAAGCGAACCTGTGGAAGGCTTTAGTTTCCACTATTAGGCACCCTGGATGTGAAATGTGCTTTACAGTACCATTTTTTGACAAATAAAACATATTTTCAAAATCCTCCGAGTTAGTGACACAGGGTACACGCCTGTGTATTAATTGTGAGATTTTTTAAAATCAAACTAAGGCTACCTCTTCTGGTTGCCAAGTAGACTTAAGGTTACTTAGCATTGATTTCTAGACAATCGAATTTCCTTTTGGCGCCATTTTTCTTTAGAGTTCAACAATTCTTTAAAATCTCTACGTTTATTGACCCCCGGCACACGCCCGTGAGGTATTTTTTGTGAATTTTTGAAATCTTTCTAAACTGGAAAAATCGAACCTGTGAAAGGCTTTAACTACCACTATTGAGCGCCCTGGGAGAATAATGTGCTTTACAATACTATTTTCTCAGAAATCAAACATATTTTAGAAAATCCTCCGAGTTAGTGAACCGGGGTACACGCATGAGTGTAATTTTGGTGATTTCTTAAAATCAAACTAAGGATGCCTCTTCTGGTTGCCAAGTAGACTTAAGGTTCCTATGCATAAATATCTAGATGGTCCAAGTTCATTGTGACGATATTTTTCTATAAATTTCAACAATTCGATAAAATCGCTATGGTCAGTGACCCCCGGTATACGCTCGTGAGGCATTTTGAGTGATTACTTAAACCATTCTAAAAGGGAAAATCGAACCTGTGGAAGGCTTTAGTTTCCACAACTAGGCCCCCTAGAGGGCAAATGTGCTTTACAATACCATTTTTTGACAAATAAAACATATTTTCAAAATCCTTCGAGTTAGTGACCCGGGGTACACGCCTGTGTATTAAATGTGAGATTTCTTAACATCAAACTAAGGATTCCTCTTTTTTACCCCAAGTAGACTTAAGGTTACTAAGCATTGATTTCTAGACAGTCGAATTTCATTTTGACGCCATTTTTCTTTAGAGTTGAACAAATCCTTAAAATCTCTATGTTTAGTGACCCCCGGTACACGCCCGTGAGGTATTTTTGGTGAATTTTTGAAATCTTTCTAAACTGGCAAAATCGAACCTGTGAAAGGCTTTAACTACCACTATTGGGCGCCCTGGGCGAATAATGTGCTTTACAATCCTATTTTCTGAGAAATCAAACATATTTTAGAAAATCCTCCGAGTTAGTGAACCGGGGTACACGCCAGAGTGTAATTTTGGTGATTTCTTAAAATCAAACTATGGATGCCTCTTCTAGTTTCCAAATAAACTTAAGGTTCCTATGCATAAATATCAAGATGGTCAAGGTTCATTGTGACGCTATTTTTCAGAAGATTTCAACAATTTGATAAAATCTCTATGGTCAGTGAACCCCGGTACACGCACGTGAGACATTTTTAGTGATTACTTAAACCATTCTAAAAAGGAAAATCGAACCTGTGGAAGGCTTTAGTTTCCATTATTAGGGCCCCTGGGGGTCAAATGTGCTTTACAATACCATTTTTTGACAAATAAAACATATTTTCATAATCCTCCGAGTTAGTGACCCGGGGTACACGCCTGTGTAATAATTGTGAGATTTATTAAAATCAAACTAAGGATTCCTCTTCTTGACCCCAAGTAGACTTAAGGTTACTAAGCATTGATTTCTAGACAGTCGAATCTCATTTTGACGCCATTTTTCTTTAGAGTCTTACAATTCCTTAAAATCTCTATGTTCAGTGACCCCCGGTACACGCCCGTGAGACATTTTTGGTTAATTTTGAAAACTTTCTAAACTGGCAAAATCGAACCTGTGAAAGGCTTTAACTACCACTATTGGGCGCCCTGGGGGAATAATGTGCTGTACAGTCCTATTTTGTGAGAAATCAACCATATTTGAGAAAATCCTGAGAGTAAGTTAACCGGGGTACACGCCTGAGTGTAATTTTGGTGATTTCTTAAAATCAAACTAAGGATGCCTCTTCTGGTTGCCAAGTAGACTTAAGGTTCCTATGCATAAATATCTAGATGGTCCAAGTTCATTGTGACACTATTATTCTAAAGATTTCAACAATTCGATAAAATCTCTATGGTCAGTGACCCCCGGTACACGCCCGTGAGGCATTTTGAGTGATTACTTAAACCATTCTAAAAGGGAAAATCGAACCTGTAGAAGGCTTTAGTTTCCACTATTAGGCCCCCCTGGAGGGCAAATGTGCTTTACAATACCATTTTTTGACAAATAAAACATATTTTTAAAATCCTCCGAGTTTGTGACCCGGGGTACACGCCTGTGTATTAGTTGTGAGATTTCTTAAAATCAAACTAAGGATTCATCTTCTTGACCCCAAGTAGACTTATGGTTACTAAGCATTGATTTATAAACAGTTGAATTTCATTTTGACGCCTTTTTTCTTTAGAGTTCAACAATTCTTTAAAATCTCTATGTTTAGTGACCCCCTGTACACGCCCGTGAGGCATTTTTGGTGAATTTTTGAAATCTTTCTAAACTAGCAAAATTGAACCTGTGAAAGACTTTAACTACCACTATTGGGCGCCCTGGGCGAATAATGTGCTTTACAGTCCTATTTTCTGAGAAATCAAAAATATTTGAGAAAATCCTTCGAGTTAGTGAACCGAGGTACACGTCTGACTGTAATTTTGGTGATTTCTTAAAATCAAACTAAGGATGTCTCTTCAGGTTGCCAAGTAGACTTAAGGTTCCTATGCATAAATATCTAGATGGTCCAAGTTCATTGTGACGCTATTTTTCAAAAGATTTCAACAATTCGATAAAATCTATATGGTCAGTGACCCCCGGTACATGCCCGTGAGGATTTTTTGGTGATTACTTCAACCATTCTGAAAGGGAAAATCGAACTTGTGCAAGGCTTTAGTTTCTACTATTAGGCCCCCTGGGGGTCAAATGTGCTTTACAATACCATTTTTTGACAAATAAAACATATTTTTAAAATCCTTTGAGTTAGTGACTCGGGGTATACGCCTGTGTATTAATTGTGAGATTTCTTAAAATCAAACTAAGGATTCCTCTTCTTGACCCCAAGTAGACTTAAGGTTACTAAGCATTGATTTCTGGACAGTCGAATTTCATTTTGACTCCATTTTTCTTTAGAGTTCAACAATTCTGTAAAATCACTTTTTTAGTGACCCCCGGTACACGCACGTGAGGCATTTTTAGTGAATTTTTGAAATCTTTCTAAACTGGCAAAATAGAACCTGTGAAAGGCTTTAACTAACAATATTAGGCGCCTTGGGCGAATAATGTGCTTTACAGTCCTATTTTCTGAGAAATCAAACATATTTGAGAAAATCCTCCGAGTTAGTGAACCGGGGTACACGCCTTACTGTAATTTTGGTGATTTCTTAAAATCAAACTAAGGATGCCTCTTCTGGTTGCCAAGTAGACTTAAGGTTCCTACGCATAAATATCTAGATGGTTTAAGTTCATTGTGACGCTATTTTTCTAAAGATTTCAACAATTAGATAAAATATCTATGGTCAGTGACCCCCGGTACACGCCCGTGAGGCATTTTTGATGATTACTTAAACCATTCTAAAAGGGAAAATCGAACCTGTGGAAGGCTTTAGTTTCCACTATTAGGCCCCCTAGGGGTCAAATGTGCTTTATAATACCATTTTTTGACAAATAAAACATATTTTCAAAATCCTCCGAGTTAGTGATCCGGGGTACACGCATGTGTATTAATTGTGAGATTTATAAAAATCAAACTAAGGATTCCTCTTCTTGACCCCAAGTAGACTTAAAGTTACTAAGCATTGATTTCTATACAGTCGAATTTCATTTTGACGCCATTTTTCTTTAGAGTTCAACAATTCATTAAAATCTCTACGTTTAGTGACCCCCAGTACACGCCCGTGAGACATTTTTGGTGAATTTTTGACATCTTTCTAAACTGGCAAAATCGAACCCGTGAAAGGCTTTAACTACCACTATTTGGCGCCCTTGGGGAATATGTGCTTTACAGTCCTATTTTCTGAGAAATCAAACTTATTTGAGAAAATCTTCCGAGTTAGTGAACCGGGGTACACGCCTGAGTGTAATTTTGGTGATTTCTTAAAATCAAACTAAGGATGCCGCTTCTGGTTGCCAAGTAGACTTAAGGCTCCTATGCACAAATATTTAGATGGTCAAAGTTCATTGTGACGCTATTTTTCTAAAGCTTTCAACAATTCGATAAAATCTCTACGTTCAGTGACCCCCGGTACACGCTCTTGAGACATTTATAATGATTACTTAAACCATTCTAAAAGGAAAAATCAAACCTATGGAAGGCTTTATTTTCCACTATTAGGTACCCTGGGGGTCAAATGTGCTTTACAATAGCATATTTTGACAACTAAAACATATTTTTAAAATCCTCCGAGTTGGTGACCCGGGGTACACGCCTGTGTATTAATTGTGAGATTTCCTAAAATCAAACTAAGGATTCCTCATCTTGACCCAAGGTAGACTTAAGGTTACTAAGCATTGATGTCTAGACAGTCGAATTTCATTTTGACGCCATTTTTCTTTAGAGTTCAACAATTCCTTAAAATCTCTATGTTTAGTGACCCTCGATACACGCCCGTGAGGCATTTTTGGTGAATTTTTGAAATCTTTCTAAACTGGCAAAATCGAACCTGCGAAAGGCTTTAACTACCACTATTGGGCGCCCTGGGGGAATAATGTGCTTTACAGTCCTATTTTCTTAGAAATCAAACATATTTGAGAAAATCCTCCGAGTTAGTGAACCGGGGTACACGCCTGAGTTTAATTTCGGTGATTTCTTAAAATCAAACTAAGGATGCCTCTTCTGGTTGCCAAGTAGACTTAAGGTTCCTATGCATGAATATCTAGATGGTCCAAGTTCATTGTGACGCTATTTTTCTAAAGATTTCAACAATTCGATAAAATCTCTATGGTTAATGACCCCCGGTACACGCCCGTCAGACATTTTTAGTGATTACTTAAACCATTCTAAAAGGGAAAATAGAACCTGTGGAAGGCTTTAGTTTCCACTGTTAGGCTCCCTGGAGGGAAAATGTGCTTTACAATACTATTTTTTGACAAATAAAACATATTTTTAAAATCCTCTGAGTTAGTGACCCGGGGTACACGCCAGTGTATAATTTGTGAGATTTTTTAAAATCAAACTAAGGATTCCTCTTCTTGACCCCAAGTAGACTTAAGGTTACTAAGCATTGATTTCTAGACAGTCGAATTTCATTTTGACGACATTTTATTTAGTGTTCAACAATTCCTTAAAATCTCTATGTTTAGTGACCCCCGGTACACGCCCATGAGGCATTTTTGGTGAATTTTTGAAATCGTTCTAAACTGGAAAAATCGAACCTGCGAAAGGCTTTAACTACCACTATTGGGCGCCCTGGGGGAATAATGTTCTTTACAGTTCTATTTTCTGAGAAATCAAACGTATTTTAGAAAATCCTTCGAGTTAATGAATCGGGGTACACGCCTGAGTTTAATTTTGGTGATTTCTTAAAATCAAACTAAGGATGCCTCTTCTGGTTGCCAAGTAGACTTAAGATTCCTATGCATAAATATCTAGATAGTCCAAGTCCATTGTGACGCTGTTTTTCTAATGATTTCAATAATTCGATAAAATCTCTATGGTCAGTGACCCCCGGTACACGCTCGTGAGGCATTTTTAGTGATTACTTAACCATTCTAAAAGGGAGAATCGAACCTGTGGAAGGCTTTAGTTTCCACTATTAGGCCCCCCGAGGGTCAATTGTGCTTTACAATACCATTTTTTGACAAATAAAACATATTTTGAAAATCCTCTGAGTTAGTGACCCGGGGTACACGTCTGTGTATTAATTGTGAGATTTCATAAAATCAAACTAAGGATTCCTCTTCTTGACCCCAAGTAGACTTAAGGTTACTAAGCATTTATTTCTAGACAGTCGAATTTCATTTTGACGCCATTTTCTTTAGTGTTCAACAATTCCTTAAAATCTCTATGTTTAGTGACACCCGCTACACGCCAGTGAGGCATTTTTGGTGAATTTTTGAAATCTTTCAAAACTGGCAAAATCGATCCTGTGAAAGGCTTTAACTACCACTATTGGGCGCCCTGGGGAATAATGTGCTTTACAGTCCTATTTTCTGAGAAATCAAACATATTTGAGAAAATCCTCCGAGTTAGTGCACCGGGGTACACGCCTGAGTGTAATTTTGGTGATTTCCTAAAATAAAACTAATGATGCCTCTTCTGGTTGCCAAGTAGACTTAAGGTTCCTATGCATAAATATCTAGATGGTCCAAGTTCATTGTGACGCTATTTTCTAAAGATTTCAACAATTCGATAAAATCTCTATGGTCAGTGACCCCCGGTACACGCCCGTGAGGCATTTTTAGTGATTACTTAAACCATTCTAAAAGGGAAAATCGAACCTGTGGAAGGCTTCAGTTTCCACTATTAGGCCCCTGGGGGTCAAATGTGCTTTATAATACCATTTTTGACAAATAAAACATATTTTCAAAATCCTCCGAGTTAGTGACCCGGTGTACACCCTTGTGTATTAAGTGTGAGATTTCATAAAATCAAACTAAGGATTCCTCTTCTTGACCCCAACTAGACTTAAGGTTACTAAGCATTGATTTCTAGACAATCGAATTTCATTTTGACATAATATTTCTTTAGAGTTCAACAATTCCTTAAAATCTCTATCTTTAGTGACCCCCGATACACGCCCGTGAGGCATTTTTGGTGAATTTATGAAATCTTTCTAAACTGGCAAAAGCGAACCTGTGAAAAGCTTTAACTACCACTATTGGGCGCCCATGGTTAATAATGTGCTTTACAGTCCTACTTATTGAGATATCAAACATAATTGAGAAAATCCTCCGAGTTAGTGAATCGGGGTACACGTCTGTGTATTAATTGTGAGATTTCATAAAATCAAACTAAGGATTCCTCTTCTTGACCCCAAGTAGACTTAAGGTTACTAAGCATTTATTTCTAGACAGTCGAATTTCATTTTGACGCCATTTTCTTTAGTGTTCAACAATTCCTTAAAATCTCTATGTTTAGTGACACCCGCTACACGCCAGTGAGGCATTTTTGGTGAATTTTTGAAATCTTTCAAAACTGGCAAAATCGATCCTGTGAAAGGCTTTAACTACCACTATTGGGCGCCCTGGGGGAATAATGTGCTTTACAGTCCTATTTTCTGAGAAATCAAACATATTTGAGAAAATCCTCCGAGTTAGTGCACCGGGGTACACGCCTGAGTGTAATTTTGGTGATTTCCTAAAATAAAACTAATGATGCCTCTTCTGGTTGCCAAGTAGACTTAAGGTTCCTATGCATAAATATCTAGATGGTCCAAGTTCATTGTGACGCTATTTTCTAAAGATTTCAACAATTCGATAAAATCTCTATGGTCAGTGACCCCCGGTACACGCCCGTGAGGCATTTTTAGTGATTACTTAAACCATTCTAAAAGGGAAAATCGAACCTGTGGAAGGCTTCAGTTTCCACTATTAGGCCCCTGGGGGTCAAATGTGCTTTATAATACCATTTTTGACAAATAAAACATATTTTCAAAATCCTCCGAGTTAGTGACCCGGTGTACACCCTTGTGTATTAAGTGTGAGATTTCATAAAATCAAACTAAGGATTCCTCTTCTTGACCCCAACTAGACTTAAGGTTACTAAGCATTGATTTCTAGACAATCGAATTTCATTTTGACATAATATTTCTTTAGAGTTCAACAATTCCTTAAAATCTCTATCTTTAGTGACCCCCGATACACGCCCGTGAGGCATTTTTGGTGAATTTATGAAATCTTTCTAAACTGGCAAAAGCGAACCTGTGAAAAGCTTTAACTACCACTATTGGGCGCCCATGGTTAATAATGTGCTTTACAGTCCTACTTATTGAGATATCAAACATAATTGAGAAAATCCTCCGAGTTAGTGAATCGGGGTACACGCCTGAGTGTAATTTTTGTGATTTCTTAAAATCAAACTAAGGATGCCTCTTCTGGTTGCCAAGTATACTTAAGGTTCCTATGCATATATATCTAGATGGTCCAAGTTCATTGTGACGCTACTTTTCTATAGATTTCAACAATTCGATAAAAACTCTATGGTCAGTGACCCCCGGTACACGCCCGTGAGGCATTTTTAGTGATTACGTTAAACCATTCTAAAAGGGAAAATCGAACTTGTGGAAGGCTTTAGTTTCCACTATTAGGCCCCTGGGGTCAAATGTATTTACAATTCCATTTTTTGACAAATAAAACATATTTTGAAAATCCTCTGAGTTAGTGACCCGGGGTACACGTCTGTGTATTAATTGTGAGATTTCTTAAAATCAAACTAAGGATTCCTCTTCTTGACCCTAAGTAGACTTAAGGTTACTAAGCATTGATGACTAGACAGTCAAATTTCATTTTGACGCCATTTTTCTTTAGAGTTTAACAATTCTTTATGTTTAGTGACCCCCGGTACACGCCCGTGAGGCATTTTTGGTGAATTTTTGAAATCTTTCTAAACTTGCAAAATCGAACATGTGAAAGGCTTAAACTACCACTATTGGGCGCCCTTGGGGAATAATGTGCTTTACAGTCTTATTTTCTGAGAAAACAAACATATTTAAAAAAACCTTCCGAGTTAGTGAACAGGGGTACACGCCTGAGTGTACTTTTGGTGATTTCTTAAAATCAAACTAAGGATGCCTCTTCTGGTTGCCAAGTAGACTTAAGGTTCCTATGCATAAATATCTAGATGGTCCAAGTTCATTGTGACGCTATTTTTCTAAAGATTTCAACAATTCGAAATAATTTCTATGGTCAGTGACCCCCGGTACACGCCCGTGAGGCATTTTTAGTGATTACTTAAACCATTCTAAAAGGGAAAATCGAACCTGTGGAAGGCTTTAGTTTCCACTATTAGGCCCCCTAAAGGGCAAATGTGCTTTATAATACCATTTTTAGACAAATAAAACATATTTTCAAAATCCTCCGAGTTTGTGACCCGGGGTACACGCCTGTGTATTAATTGTGAGATTTCTTAAAATCAAACTAAGGATTCCTCTTCTTGACCCCAAGTAGACTTAAGGTTATTAAGCATTGATTTCTAGACAGTCGAATTTCATTTTGACACCATTTTTCTTTAGAGTTCAACAATTCCTTAAAATCTCTATGTTTAGTGACCCCCGGTACACGCCCATGAGGCATTTTTGAAATCTTTCTAAACTGGCAAATTCGAACCTGTGAAAGGCTTTAACTACCACTATTGGGCGCCCTGGGGGAATAATGTGCTTTACAGTCCTATATTCTGAGAAATCAAACATATTTGAGAAAATCCTCCGAGTTAGTGAACCGGGGTACACGCCTGAGTTTAATTTTGGTGATTTCTTAAAATCAAACTAAGGATGCCTCTTCTGGTTGCCAAGAAGAATTAAGGTTCCTATGCATAAATATCTAGATGGTCCAAGTTCATTGTGACGCTATTTTTCTAAAGATTTCAACAATTCGATAAAATCTCTATGGTCAATGTGCCCCGGTACACGCCCGTGAGACATTTTTAGTGATTACTTAAACCATTCTCAAAAGGGTAAATAGAACCTGTGGAAGGCTTAAGTTTCCACTATTAGGCCCCCTGGAGGGAAAATGTGCTTTACAATACTATTTTTTGACAAATAAAACATATTTTTAAAATCCTCTGAGTTAGTGACCCGGGGTACACGCCAGTGTATAATTTGTGAGATTTCTTAAAATCAAACTAAGGATTCCTCTTCTTGACCCCAAGTAGACTTAAGGTTACTAAGCATTGATTTCTAGACAGTCGTATTTCATTTTGACGCCATTTTTCTTTAGAGTTCAACAATTCCTTAAAATCTCTATGTTTAGTGACCCCCCGTACACGCCCATGAGGAATTTTTGAAATCTTTCTAAACTGGCAAAATCGAACCTGTGAAAGGCTTTAACTAACACTATTGGGCGCCCTGGGGGAATAATGTGCTTTACAGTCCTATTTTCTTAGAAATCAAACATATTTGAGAAAATCCTCCGAGTTAGTGAACCGGGGTACACGCCTGAGTTTAATTTCGGTGATTTCTTAAAATCAAACTAAGGATGCCTCTTCTGGTTGCCAAGTAGACTTAAGGTTCCTATGCATGAATATCTAGATGGTCCAAGTTCATTGTGACGCTATTTTTCTAAAGATTTCAACAATTCGATAAAATCTCTATGGTCAATGACCCCCGGTACACGCCCGTCAGACATTTTTAGTGATTACTTAAACCATTCTAAAAGGGAAAATAGAACCTGTGGAAGGCTTTAGTTTCCACTATTAGGCTCCCTGGAGGGAAAATGTGCTTTACAATACTATTTTTTGACAAATAAAACATATTTTTAAAATCCCCTGAGTTAGTGACCCGGGGTACACGCCAGTGTATAATTTGTGAGATTTTTTAAAATCAAACTAAGGATTCCTCTTCTTGACCCCAAGTAGACTTAAGGTTACTAAGCATTGATTTCTAGACAGTCGAATTTCATTTTGACGACATTTTCTTTAGTGTTCAACAATTCCTTAAAATCTCTATGTTTAGTGACCCCCGGTACACGCCCATGAGGCATTTTTGGTGAATTTTTGAAATCGTTCTAAACTGGAAAAATCGAACCTGCGAAAGGCTTTAACTACCACTATTGGGCGCCCTGGGGGAATAATGTTCTTTACAGTTCTATTTTCTGAGAAATCAAACGTATTTTAGAAAATCCTTCGAGTTAATGAATCGGGGTACACGCCTGAGTTTAATTTTGGTGATTTCTTAAAATCAAACTAAGGATGCCTCTTCTGGTTGCCAAGTAGACTTAAGATTCCTATGCATAAATATCTAGATAGTCCAAGTCCATTGTGACGCTGTTTTTCTAAAGATTTCAATAATTCGATAAAATCTCTATGGTCAGTGACCCCCGGTACACGCTCGTGAGGCATTTTTAGTGATTACTTAACCATTCTAAAAGGGAGAATCGAACCTGTGGAAGGCTTTAGTTTCCACTATTAGGCCCCCCGAGGGTCAATTGTGCTTTACAATACCATTTTTTGACAAATAAAACATATTTTGAAAATCCTCTGAGTTAGTGACCCGGGGTACACGTCTGTGTATTAATTGTGAGATTTCATAAAATCAAACTAAGGATTCCTCTTCTTGACCCCAAGTAGACTTAAGGTTACTAAGCATTTATTTCTAGACAGTCGAATTTCATTTTGACGCCATTTTCTTTAGTGTTCAACAATTCCTTAAAATCTCTATGTTTAGTGACCCCCGCTACACGCCAGTGAGGCATTTTTGGTGAATTTTTGAAATCTTTCAAAACTGGCAAAATCGAACCTGTGAAAGGCTTTAACTACCACTATTGGGCGCCCTGGGGGAATAATGTGCTTTACAGTCCTATTTTCTGAGAAATCAAACATATTTGAGAAAATCCTCCGAGTTAGTGCACCGGGGTACACGCCTGAGTGTAATTTTGGTGATTTCCTAAAATAAAACTAATGATGCCTCTTCTGGTTGCCAAGTAGACTTAAGGTTCCTATGCATAAATATCTAGATGGTCCAAGTTCATTGTGACGCTATTTTCTAAAGATTTCAACAATTCGATAAAATCTCTATGGTCAGTGACCCCCGGTACACGCCCGTGAGGCATTTTTAGTGATTACTTAAACCATTCTAAAAGGGAAAATCGAACCTGTGGAAGGCTTCAGTTTCCACTATTAGGCCCCTGGGGTCAAATGTGCTTTATAATACCATTTTTGACAAATAAAACATATTTTCAAAATCCTCCGAGTTAGTGACCCGGTGTACACCCTTGTGTATTAAGTGTGAGATTTCATAAAATCAAACTAAGGATTCCTCTTCTTGACCCCAACTAGACTTAAGGTTACTAAGCATTGATTTCTAGACAATCGAATTTCATTTTGACATAATATTTCTTTAGAGTTCAACAATTCCTTAAAATCTCTATCTTTAGTGACCCCCGATACACGCCCGTGAGGCATTTTTGGTGAATTTATGAAATCTTTCTAAACTGGCAAAAGCGAACCTGTGAAAGGCTTTAACTACCACTATTGGGCGCCCATGGTTAATAATGTGCTTTACAGTCCTACTTATTGAGATATCAAACATAATTGAGAAAATCCTCCGAGTTAGTGAATCGGGGTACACGCCTGAGTGTAATTTTTGTGATTTCTTAAAATCAAACTAAGGATGCCTCTTCTGGTTGCCAAGTATACTTAAGGTTCCTATGCATATATATCTAGATGGTCCAAGTTCATTGTGACGCTACTTTTCTATAGATTTCAACAATTCGATAAAAACTCTATGGTCAGTGACCCCCGGTACACGCCCGTGAGGCATTTTTAGTGATTACGTTAAACCATTCTAAAAGGGAAAATCGAACTTGTGGAAGGCTTTAGTTTCCACTATTAGGCCCCTGGGGGTCAAATGTATTTACAATTCCATTTTTTGACAAATAAAACATATTTTGAAAATCCTCTGAGTTAGTGACCCGGGGTACACGTCTGTGTATTAATTGTGAGATTTCTTAAAATCAAACTAAGGATTCCTCTTCTTGACCCTAAGTAGACTTAAGGTTACTAAGCATTGATGACTAGACAGTCAAATTTCATTTTGACGCCATTTTTCTTTAGAGTTTAACAATTCTTTATGTTTAGTGACCCCCGGTACACGCCCGTGAGGCATTTTTGGTGAATTTTTGAAATCTTTCTAAACTTGCAAAATCGAACATGTGAAAGGCTTAAACTACCACTATTGGGCGCCCTTGGGGAATAATGTGCTTTACAGTCTTATTTTCTGAGAAAACAAACATATTTAAAAAAACCTTCCGAGTTAGTGAACAGGGGTACACGCCTGAGTGTACTTTTGGTGATTTCTTAAAATCAAACTAAGGATGCCTCTTCTGGTTGCCAAGTAGACTTAAGGTTCCTATGCATAAATATCTAGATGGTCCAAGTTCATTGTGACGCTATTTTTCTAAAGATTTCAACAATTCGAAAAAATTTCTATGGTCAGTGACCCCCGGTACACGCCCGTGAGGCATTTTTAGTGATTACTTAAACCATTCTAAAAGGGAAAATCGAACCTGTGGAAGGCTTTAGTTTCCACTATTAGGCCCCCTAAAGGGCAAATGTGCTTTATAATACCATTTTTTGAAAAATAAAACATATTTTCAAAATCCTCCAAGTTTGTGACCCGGGGTACACGCCTGTGTATTAATTGTGAGATTTCTTAAAATCAAACTAAGGATTCCTCTTCTTGACTCCAAGTAGACTTAAGGTTATTAAGCATTGATTTCTAGACAGTCGAATTTCATTTTGACACCATTTTTCTTTAGAGTTCAACAATTCCTTAAAATCTCTATGTTTAGTGACCCCCGGTACACGCCCATGAGGCATTTTTGAAATCTTTCTAAACTGGCAAAATCGAACCTGTGAAAGGCTTTAACTACCACTATTGGGCGCCCTGGGGAAATAATGTGCTTTACAGTCCTATATTCTGAGAAATCAAACATATTTTAGAAAATCCTCCGAGTTAGTGAACCGGGGTACACGCCTGAGTTTAATTTTGGTGATTTCTTAAAATCAAACTAAGGATGCCTCTTCTGGTTGCCAAGAAGAATTAAGGTTCCTATGCATAAATATCTAGATGGTCCAAGTTCATTGTGACGCTATTTTTCTAAAGATTTCAACAATTCGATAAAATCTCTATGGTCAATGTGCCCCGGTACACGCCCGTGAGACATTTTTAGTGATTACTTAAACCATTCTCAAAAGGGTAAATAGAACCTGTGGAAGGCTTTAGTTTCCACTATTAGGCCCCCTGGAGGGAAAATGTGCTTTACAATACTATTTTTTGACAAATAAAACATATTTTTAAAATCCTCTGAGTTAGTGACCCGGGGTACACGCCAGTGTATAATTTGTGAGATTTCTTAAAATCAAACTAAGGATTCCTCTTCTTGACCCCAAGTAGACTTAAGGTTACTAAGCATTGATTTCTAGACAGTCGAATTTCATTTTGACGCCATTTTCTTAAGTGTTCAACAATTCCTTAAAATCTCTATGTTTAGTGACCCCCGGTACACGCCCATGAGGCATTTTTGGTGAATTTTTGAAATCGTTCTAAACTGGAAAAATCGAACCTGCGAAAGGCTTTAACTACCACTATTGGGCGCCCTGGGGGAATAATGTTCTTTACAGTTCTATTTTCTGAGAAATCAAACGTATTTTAGAAAATCCTTCGAGTTAATGAATCGGGGTACACGCCTGAGTTTAATTTTGGTGATTTCTTAAAATCAAACTAAGGATGCCTCTTCTGGTTGCCAAGTAGACTTAAGGTTCCTATGCATAAATAACTAGATGGTCTAAGTTCATTGTGACGCTATTTTCTAAAGATTTCAACAATTCGAAAAAAATCTCTATGGTCAGTGACCCCCGGTACACGCCTGTGAGGCATTTTTAGTGATTACTTAAACCATTCTAAAAGGGAAAATCGAACCTGTGGAAGGCTTTAGTTTCCACTATTAGGCCCCCTAGAGGGCAAATGTGCTTTATAATACCATTTTTTGACAAATAAAACATATTTTCAAAATCCTCCGAGTTAGTGACCCGGGGTACACGCCTGGGTATTAATTGTGAGATTTCTTAAAATCAAACTAAGGATTCCTCTTCTTGACCCCAAGTAGACTTAAGGTTACTAAGCATTGATTTCTAGACAGTCGAATTTCATTTTGACGCCATTTTTCTTTAGAGTTCAACAATTCCTTAAAATCTCTATGTTTAGTGACCCCCGGTACACGCCCATGAGGCATTTTTGAAATCTTTCTAAACTGGCAAAATCGAACCTGTGAAAGGCTTTAACTAACACTATTGGGCGCCCTGGGGGAATAATGTGCTATACAGTCCTATATTATGAGAAATCAAACATATTTGAGAAAATCCTCCGAGTTAGTGAACCGGGGTACACGCCTGAGTGTAATTTTGGTGATTTCTTAAAATCAAACTAAGGATGCCTCTTCTTGTTGCCAAGTAGAATTAAGGTTCCTATGCATAAATACCTAGATGGTCCAAGTTCATTGTGACGCTATTTTTCTAAAGATTTCAACAATTCGATAAAATCTCTATGGTCAATGACCCCCGGTACACGCCCGTCATACATTTTTAGTGATTACTTAAACCATTCTAAAAGGGAAAATAGAACCTGTGGAAGGCTTTAGTTTCCACTATTAGGCTCCCTGGAGGGAAAATATGCTTTACAATACTATTTTTTGACAAATAAAACATATTTTTAAAATCCTCTGAGTTAGTGACCCGGGGTACACGCCAGTGTATAATTTGTGAGATTTTTTAAAATCAAACTAAGGATTCCTCTTCTTGACCCCAAGTAGACTTAAGGTTACTAAGCATTGATTTATAGACAGTCGAATTTCATTTTGACGCCATTTTCTTTAGTGTTCAACAATTCCTTAAAATCTCTATGTTTAGTGACCCCCGGTACACGCCCATGAGGCATTTTTGGTGAATTTTTGAAATCGTTCTAAACTGGCAAAATCGAACCTGCGAAAGGCTTTAACTACCACTATTGGGCGCCCTGGGGGAATAATGTTCTTTACAGTTCTATTTTCTGAGAAATCAAACGTATTTTAGAAAATCCTTCGAGTTAATGAATCGGGGTACACGCCTGAGTTTAATTTTGGTGATTTCTTAAAATCAAACTAAGGATGCCTCTTCTGGTTGCCAAGTAGACTTAAGATTCCTATGCATAAATATCTAGATAGTCCAAGTCCATTGTGACGTTGTTTTTCTAAAGATTTCAATAATTCGATAAAATCTCTATGGTCAGTGACCCCCGGTACACGCTCGTTAGGCATTTTTAGTGATTACTTAACCATTCTAAAAGGGAGAATCGAACCTGTGGAAGGCTTTAGTTTCCACTATTAGGCCCCCTAGGGGTCAAATGTGCTTTACAATACCATTTTTTGACAAATAAACATATTTTTAAAATCCTCTGAGTTAGTGACCCGGGGTACACGTCTGTGTATTAATTGTGAGATTTCATAAAATCAAACTAAGTATTCCTCTTCTTGACCCCAAGTAGACTTAAGGTTACTAAGCATTTATTTCTAGACAGTCGAATTTCATTTTGACGCCATTTTCTTTAGTGTTCAACAATTCCTTAAAATCTCTATGTTTAGTGACCCCCGCTACACGCCAGTGTGGCATTTTTGGTGAATTTTTGAAATCTTTCAAAACTGGCAAAATCGAACATGTGAAAGGCTTTAACTACCACTATTGGGCGCCCTGGGGAATAATGTGCTTTACAGTCCTATTTTCTGAGAAATCAAACATATTTGAGAAAATCCTCCGAGTTAGTGCACCGGGGTACACGCCTGAGTGTAATTTTGGTGATTTCCTAAAATAAAACTAATGATGCCTCTTCTGGTTGCCAAGTAGACTTAAGGTTCCTGTGCATAAATATCTAGATGGTCCAAGTTCATTGTGACGCTATTTTCTAAAGATTTCAACAATTCGATAAAATCTCTATGGTCAGTGACCCCCGGTACACGCCCGTGAGGCATTTTTAGTGATTACTTAAACCATTCTAAAAGGGAAAATCGAACCTGTGGAAGGCTTCAGTTTCCACTATTAGGCCCCTGGGGGTCAAATGTGCTTTATAATACCATTTTTGACAAATAAAACATATTTTCAAAATCCTCCGAGTTAGTGACCCGGTGTACACCCTTGTGTATTAAGTGTGAGATTTCATAAAATCAAACTAAGGATTCCTCTTCTTGACCCCAACTAGACTTAAAGTTACTAAGCATTGATTTCTAGACAATCGAATTTCATTTTGACATAATTTTTCTTTAGAGTTCAACAATTCCTTAAAATCTCTATCTTTAGTGACCCCCGATACACGCCCGTGAGGCATTTTTGGTGAATTTATGAAATCTTTCTAAACTGGCAAAAGCGAACCTGTGAAAGGCTTTAACTACCACTATTGGGCGCCCATGGTTAATAATGTGCTTTACAGTCTTACTTATTGAGATATCAAACATAATTGAGAAAATCCTCCGAGTTAGTGAATCGGGGTACACGTCTGAGTGTAATTTTTGTGATTTCTTAAAATCAAACTAAGGATGCCTCTTCTGGTTGCCAAGTATACTTAAGGTTCCTATGCATATATATCTAGATGGTCCAAGTTCATTGTGACGCTACTTTTCTATAGATTTCAACAATTCGATAAAAACTCTATGGTCAGTGACCCCCGGTACACGCCCGTGAGGCATTTTTAGTGATTACGTTAAACCATTCTAAAAGGGAAAATCGAACTTGTGGAAGGCTTTAGTTTCCACTATTAGGCCCCTGGGGGTCAAATGTATTTACAATTCCATTTTTTGACAAATAAAACATATTTTGAAAATCCTCTGAGTTAGTGACCCGGGGTACACGTCTGTGTATTAATTGTGAGATTTCTTAAAATCAAACTAAGGATTCCTCTTATTGACCCTAAGTAGACTTAAGGTTACTAAGCATTGATGACTAGACAGTCAAATTTCATTTTGACGCCATTTTCCTTTAGAGTTTAACAATTCTTTATGTTTAGTGACCCCCGGTACACGCCCGTGAGGCATTTTTGGTGAATTTTTGAAATCTTTCTAAACTTGCAAAATCGAACATGTGAAAGGCTTAAACTACCACTATTGGGCGCCCTTCGGGAATAATGTGCTTTACAGTCATATTTTCTGAGAAAACAAACATATTTAAAAAAACCTTCCGAATTAGTGAACAGGGGTACACGCCTGAGTGTACTTTTGGTGATTTCTTAAAATCAAACTAAGGATGCCTCTTCTGGTTGCCAAGTAGACTTAAGGTTCCTATGCATAAATATCTAGATGGTCCAAGTTCATTGTGACGCTATTTTTCTAAAGATTTCAACAATTCGAAAAATTTTCTATGGTCAGTGACCCCCGGTACACGCCCGTGAGGCATTTTTAGTGATTACTTAAACCATTCTAAAAAGGAAAATCGAACCTGTGGAAGGCTTTAGTTTCCACTATTAGGCCCCCTAAAGGGCAAATGTGCTTTATAATACCATTTTTTGACAAATAAATCATATTTTCAAAATCCTCCGAGTTTGTGAGCCGGGGTACACGCCTGTGTATTAATTGTGAGATTTCTTAAAATCAAACTAAGGATTCCTCTTCTTGACCCCAAGTAGACTTAAGGTTACTAAGCATTGATTTCTAGACAGTCGAATTTCATTTTGACGCCATTTTTCTTTAGAGTTCAACAATTCCTTAAAATCTCTATGTTTAGTGACCCCCGGTACACGCCCATGAGGCATTTTTGAAATCTTTCTAAACTGGCAAAATCGAACCTGTGAAAGGCTTTAACTACCACTATTGGGGGCCCTGGGGGAATAATGTGCTTTACAGTCCTATATTCTGAGAAATCAAACATATTTGAGAAAATCCTCCGAGTTAGTGAACCGGGGTACACGCCTGAGTTTAATTTTGGTGATTTCTTAAAATCAAACTAAGGATGCCTCTTCTGGTTGCCAAGAAGAATTAAGGTTCCTATGCATAAATATCTAGATGGTCCAAGTTCATTGTGACGCTATTTTTCTAAAGATTTCAACAATTCGATAAAATCTCTATGGTCAATGTGCCCCGGTACACGCCCGTGAGACAATTTTAGTGATTACTTAAACCATTCTAAAAGGGAAAATAGAACCTGTGGAAGGCTTTAGTTTCCACTATTAGGCCCCCTGGAGGGAAAATGTGCTTTACAATACTATTTTTTGACAAATAAAACATATTTTTAAAATCCTCTGAGTTAGTGACCCGGGGTACACGCCAGTGTATAATTTGTGAGATTTCTTAAAATCAAACTAAGGATTCCTCTTCTTGACCCCAAGTAGACTTAAGGTTACTAAGCATTGATTTCTAGACAGTCGAATTTCATTTTGACGCCATTTTCTTTAGTGTTCAACAATTCCTTAAAATCTCTATGTTTAGTGACCCCCGGTACACGCCCATGAGGCATTTTTGGTGAATTTTTGAATTCGTTCTAAACTGGCAAAATCGAACCTGCGAAAGGCTTTAACTACCACTATTGGGCGCCCTGGGGGAATAATGTTCTTTACAGTTCTATTTTCTGAGAAATCAAACGTATTTTAGAAAATCCTTCGAGTTAATGAATCGGGGTACACGCCTGAGTTTAATTTTGGTGATTTCTTAAAATCAAACTAAGGATGCCTCTTCTGGTTGCCAAGTAGACTTAAGATTCCGATGCATAAATATCTAGATAGTCCAAGTCCATTGTGACGCTGTTTTTCTAAAGATTTCAATAATTCGATAAAATCTCTATGGTCAGTGACCCCCGGTATACGCTCGTGAGGCATTTTTAGTGATTACTTAACCATTCTAAAAGGGAAAATCGAACCTGTGGAAGGCTTTAGTTTCCTCTATTAGGCCCCCTAGGGGTCAAATGTGCTTTACAATACCATTTTTTGACAAATAAAACATATTTTTAAAATCCTCTGAGTTAGTGACCCGGGGTACACGTCTGTGTATTAATTGTGAGATTTCATAAAATCAAACTAAGTATTCCTCTTCTTGACCCCAAGTAGACTTAAGGTTACTAATCATTTATTTCTAGACAGTCGAATTTCATTTTGACGCCATTTTCTTTAGTGTTCAACAATTCCTTAAAATCTCTATGTTTAGTGACCCCCGCTACACGCCAGTGAGGCATTTTTGGTGAATTTTAGAAATCTTTCAAAACTGGCAAAATCGAACATGTGAAAGGCTTTAACTACCACTATTGGGCGCCCTGGGGAATCATGTGCTTTACAGTCCTATTTTCTGAGAAATCAAACATATTTGAGAAAATCCTCCGAGTTAGTGCACCGGGGTACACACCTGAGTGTAATTTTGGTGATTTCCTAAAATAAAACTAATGATGCCTCTTCTGGTTGCCAAGTAGACTTAAGGTTCCTGTGCATAAATATCTAGATGGTCCAAGTTCATTGTGACGCTATTTTCTAAAGATTTCAACAATTCGATAAAATCTCTATGGTCAGTGACACCCGGTACACGCCCGTGAGGCATTTTTAGTGATTACTTAAACCATTCTAAAAGGGAAAATCGAACCTGTGGAAGGCTTCAGTTTCCACTATTAGGCCCCTGGGGGTCAAATGTGCTTTATAATACCATTTTTGACAAATAAAACATATTTTCAAAATCCTCCGAGTTAGTGACCCGGTGTACACCCTTGTGTATTAAGTGTGAGATTTCATAAAATCAAACTAAGGATTCCTCTTCTTGACCCCAACTAGACTTAAGGTTACTAAGCATTGATTTCTAGACAATCGAATTTCATTTTGACATAATTTTTCTTTAGAGTTCAACAATTCCTTAAAATCTCTATCTTTAGTGACCCCCGATACACGCCCGTGAGGCATTTTTGGTGAATTTATGAAATCTTTCTAAACTGGCAAAAGCGAACCTGTGAAAGGCTTTAACTACCACTATTGGGCGCCCATGGTTAATAATGTGCTTTACAGTCTTACTTATTGAGATATCAAACATAATTGAGAAAATCCTCCGAGTTAGTGAATCGGGGTACACGCCTCAGTGTAATTTTTGTGATTTCTTAAAATCAAACTAAGGATGCCTCTTCTGGTTGCCAAGTATACTTAAGGTTCCTATGCATATATATCTAGATGGTCCAAGTTCATTGTGACGCTACTTTTCTATAGATTTCAACAATTCGATAAAAACTCTATGGTCAGTGACCCCCGGTACACGCCCGTGAGGCATTTTTAGTGATTACGTTAAACCATTCTAAAAGGGAAAATGGAACTTGTGGAAGGCTTTAGTTTCCACTATTAGGCTCCTGGGGGTCAAATGTATTTACAATACCATTTTTTGACAAATAAAACATATTTTGAAAATCCTCTGAGTTAGTGACCCGGGGTACACGTCTGTGTATTAATTGTGAGATTTCTTAAAATCAAACTAAGGATTCCTCTTCTTGACCCTAAGTAGACTTAAGGTTACTAAGCATTGATGACTAGACAGTCAAATTTCATTTTGACGCCATTTTTCTTTAGAGTTCAACAATTCTTTATGTTTAGTGACCCCCGGTACACGCCCGTGAGGCATTTTTGGTGAATTTTTGAAATCTTTCTAAAGTTGCAAAATCGAACATGTGAAAGGCTTAAACTACCACTATTGGGCGCCCTTGGGGAATAATGTGCTTTACAGTCTTATTTTCTGAGAAAACAAACATATTTAAAAAAACCTTCCGAGTTAGTGAACCGGGGTACACGCCTGAGTGTACTTTTGGTGATTTCTTAAAATCAAACTAAGGATGCCTCTTCTGGTTGCCAAGTAGACTTAAGGTTCCTATGCATAAATATCTAGATGGTCCAAGTTCATTGTGACGCTATTTTTCTAAAGATTTCAACAATTCGAAAAAAATTTTATGGTCAGTGACCCCCGGTACACGCCCGTGAGGCATTTTTAGTGATTACTTAAACCATTCTAAAAGGGAAAATCGAACCTGTGGAAGGCTTTAGTTTCCACTATTAGGCCCCCTAGAGGGCAAATGTGCTTTATAATACCATTTTTTGACAAATAAAACATATTTTCAAAATCCTCCGAGTTAGTGACCCGGGGTACACGCCTGTGTATTAAGTGTGAGATTTCTTAAAATCAAACTAAGGATTCCTCTTCTTGACCCCAAGTAGACTTAAGGTTACTAATCATTTATTTCTAGACAGTCGAATTTCATTTTGAAGCCATTTTTCTTTAGAGTTCAACAATTCCTTAAAATCTCTATGTTTAGTGACCCCCGGTACACGCCCATGAGGCATTTTTGAAATCTTTCTAAACTGGCAAAATCGAACCTGTGAAAGGCTTTAACTACCACTATTGGGCGCCCTGGGGGAATAATGTGCTTTACAGTCCTATATTCTGAGAAATCAAACATATTTGAGAAAATCCTCCGAGTTAGTGAACCAGGGTACACGCCTGAGTTTAATTTTGGTGATTTCTTAAAATCAAACTAAGGATGCCTCTTCTGGTTGCCAAGTAGACTTAAGATTCCTATGCATAAATATCTAGATAGTCCAAGTCCATTGTGACGCTGTTTTTCTAAAGATTTCAATAATTCGATAAAATCTCTATGGTCAGTGACCCCCGGTACACGCTCGTGAGGCATTTTTAGTGATTACTTAACCATTCTAAAAGGGAGAATCGAACCTGTGGAAGGCTTTAGTTTCCACTATTAGGCCCCCTGAGGGTCAATTGTGCTTTACAATACCATTTTTTGACAAATAAAACATATTTTGAAAATCCTCTGAGTTAGGGACCCGGGGTACACGTCTGTGTATTAATTGTAAGATTTCTTAAAATCAAACTAAGGATTCCTCTTCTTGACCCCAAGTAGACTTAAGGTTACTAAGCATTGATTTCTAGACAATAGAATTTCATTTTAACGCCATTTTTCTTTAGAGTTCAACAATTCCTTAAAATCTCTATCTTTAGTGACCCCCGATACACGCCCGTGAGGCATTTTTGGTGAATTTTTGAAATCTTTCTAAACTGGCAAAATCGAACCTGTGAAAGGCTTTAACTACCACTATTGGGCGCCTTGGGGGAATAATGTGCTTTACAGTCCTATTTTCTGAGAAATCAAATATATTTGAGTAAATCCTCCGAGTTAGTGAACCGGGGTACACGCCTGAGTGTAATTTTGGTGATTTCCTAAAATAAAACTAAGGATGCCTCTTCTGGTTGCCAAGTAGACTTAAGGTTCATTGTGACGCTATTTTTCTAAAGATTTCAACAATTCGATAAAATCTCTATGGTCAGTGACCCCCGGTACACGCCAGTGAGGCATTTTTAGTGATTACTTAAACCATTCTAAAAGGGAAAATCGAACCTATGGAAGGCTTTAGTTTCCACTATTAGGCCCCTGGGGGTCAAATGTGCTTTATAATACCATTTTTTGATAAATAAAACATATTTTCAAAATCCTCCGAGTTAGTGACCCGGTGTACACGCTTGTGTATTAATTGTGAGATTTCTTAAAATCAAACTAAGGATTCCTCTTCTTGACTCTAAGTAGACTTAAGGGTATTAAGCATTGATGACTAGACAGTCAAATTTCATTTTGACGCCATTTTTCTTTAGAGTTCAACAATTCTTTATGTTTAGTGACCCCCGGTACACGCCCGTGAGGCATTTTTGGTGAATTTTTGAAATCTTTCTAAACTGGCAAAATCGAACATGTGAAAGGCTTAAACTACCACTATTGGGCGCCCATGGGGAATAATGTGCTTTACAGTCCTATTTTCTGAGAAAACAAACATATTTAAAAAAACCTTCCGAGTTAGTAAACCGGGGTACACGCCTGAGTGTAATTTTTGTGATTTCTTAAAATCAAACTAAGGATGCCTCTTCTGGTTGCCAAGTAGACTTAAGGTTCCTATGCATAAATATCTAGATGGTCCAAGTTCATTGTGACGCTATTTTTCTAAAGATTTCAACAATTCGAAAAAATCTCTATGGTCAGTGACCCCCGGTACACGCCCGTGAGGCATTTTTAGTGATTACTTAAACCATTCTAAAAGGGAAAATCGAACCTGTGGAAGGCTTTAGTTTCCACTATTAGGCCCCCTAGAGGGCAAATGTGCTTTACAATACCATATTTTGACAAATAAAACATATTTTCAAAATCCTCCGAGTTAGTGACCCGCGGTACACGCCTGTGTATAATTTGTGAGATTTCTTAAAATCAAACTAAGGATTCCTCTTCTTGACCCCAAGTAGACTTAAGGTTACTAAGCATTGATTTCTAGACAGTCGAATTTCATTTTGACGCCATTTTCTTTAGTGTTCAACAATTCCTTAAAATCTCTATGTTTAGTGACCCCCGATACACGCCCGTGAGGCATTTTTGGTGAATTTTTGAAATCGTTCTAAACTGGAAAAATCGAACCTGTGAAAGGCTTTAACTACCACTATTGGGCGCCCTGGGGGAATAATGTGTTTTACAGTCCTATTTTCTGAGAAATCAAACATATTTTAGAAAATCCTTCGAGTTAGTGAACCGGGGTACACGCCTGAGTGTTATTTTGGTTATTTCTTAAAATCAAACGAAGGATGCCTCTTCTGGTTGCCAAGTAGACTTAAGGTTCCTATGCATAAATATCTCGATGGTCCAAGTCCATTGTGACGCTATTTTTCTAAAGATTTCAATAATTCGATAAAATCTCTATGGTCAGTGACCCCTGGTACACGCCCGTGAGGCATTTTTAGTGATTACTTAAACCATTCTAAAAGGGAAAATCGAACCTGTGGAAGGCTTTAGTTTCCACTATTATGCCCCCTGGGGGTCAAATGTGCTTTACAATACCATTTTTTGACAAATAAAACATATTTTCAAAATTCTCCGTGTTATTGACCCGGGGTACACGCCTGTGTATTAATTGTGACAATTCGATAAAATCTTTATGTGCAGTGACCCCCGGTACAAGCCCGTGAGGCATTTTGAGTGATTACTTGAAACCATTCTAATAGAGAAAATTGAACATGTGAAAGGCTTTAGGTGCCACTATTAGGCATCCTGGGGGTCAAATGTGCTTTACAGTACCATTTTTTGACAAATAAAACATATTTTCAAACTCCTCCGAGTTAGTGAACCGAGGTACACGCCTGTGTATTCATTCTGAGAGTTCTTTAAATCAAACTAAGGATTCCTCTTATTGACCCCAAGTAGACTTAAGGTTACTAAGCATTGATTTCTAGGCAGTCGAATTTCATTTTGACTCCATTTTTTCTTTAGAGTTCAACAATTCTTTAAAATTGGTATGTTTAGTGACCCCCGATACACGCCCGTGAGGCATTTTTTGTGAATTTTTGAAACCTTTCTAAAAAGGTAAAATAGGACTTGTGAAAGGCTTTAGTTTCCACTATTAGGCACCCTGGGGGTTAAATGTGCTTTATTTGAAAAATCCTCCGTGTTAGTGAACCGGGGTACACGCCTGTTTATTAATTATGAGATTTCTTAAAATCAAACTAAGGATTCCTCTTCTTGACCCCAAGTAGACTTAAGGTTCCTAAGCATTGATTACTAGACAGTCGAATTTCATTTTGACGTCCTTTCTCTGTAGAGTTCAACTATTCTTTAAAATCTTTATGTTTAGTGACCCCCGGTACACGCCCGTGAGGTATTTTTGGTGAATTTTTGAAAGCTTTCTAAAAAGGCAAAATCGAACCTGTGGAAGACTTTAACTTCCAATATTGGGTGCCCTGGGGAAATAATGTGATTTACAGTCCTAATTTTTGAGAAATCAAACATATTATAAAAAATCCTCCGAGTTAGTGAACCGGGGTACACGCCTGAGTGTAATTTTGGTGATTTCTTAAAATCAAACTAGGGATGCATGTTCTGGTTTCCAACTAGACTTATGGTTCCTATGCATTGATATCTAGATCGTCCAAGTTCGTTGTGACGCTATTTTTTGGAGATTTCAATAATTCGCTAATATCTCTATGTTCAGTGAACCCCGGTACACGCCCGTGAGGCATTTTTAGTGATTACTTGAAACCATTCTAAAAGGGAATCTCGAACCTATGGAAGGCTTTAGTTTCCACTATTAGGCAACCTGGGGTTAAAATGTGCTTTACAATACCATTTTTTGACAAATAAAACATATTTTCAAAATCCTCCGAGTTAGTGAACCGGGGTACAAGAAACACTTAAGTTTCTTACAAGAAACATTCATTTTCATTTCTTATCTCGATGTGAACGCGAGTGGAGAGGGGTACAACGTACCGGCTGTCTCCAAACTGTTGAGGGTCGTCACCCCACCTTTTATGTTCTGCTTGCAAGACTTAACTGGACATGTCCTTCAACGTCAGGATTTCGCCCCTCCTGATTGGGTAACAGCTAGGGAATACCCGCCCTAACCCGGGTGCATGTTCACAACCTCATTTCACCATTCTTATTTATATTATAAATATTCAACATAGTATGTGGCGACTCATTCACCTTATTTCACATATCACATTTCACCTTGTAACACATTCTCATAAATATCACACTTTAATATTCGTAAATCAAGTGATATATAAAGTAATCGATTTGAAAATCATTTCAAATAATTATAAAAGATATTATCAACATGACTGATATCCCACAAGACCTCTATGGCTCATTCCTTTTCCAATAACATCTCCAATCGAATTACTTCACCGACCTCAATATAGTCATTTACTAATCAGTCGTAAACTCAACCTCCATAAGTTACCTTAATAACCTCAACTCCTCTTATTATAATTCCCTACTAGTGTATACCCCAGTAATGGAACAGATCAATACTCATTCTATATTAGAGTCACTCGGACAAGCTAGCCCTAAATGTCTTCCTTTTATTAGATTCTTTTGTGAATCTCCCAAATCAACAACAATTGAACATAACAACTAATTCTCCAATCACAACTAGGACATTTACGTAGCTTGACTAATCTCTAAGAAGGTTCTGCTAATCTTAAAACATAGACTTGATAAGATCGGGGATGATTCAGTTTAGTATATTAACTCTTAATTCATATAACCGTCATTAACTTTGCGACCTCTATGTCTTGTTATTATTAACAACCAACAACAACTAGGATTAATGTCCTTATATCCCGATATATAGCCAATTCTATAAATTAATATTTCAATTTAAGACTCTAAGTTGGGAACCCTTATGTTAATATAAATTATTAATTCAATTCTAAGATTCAATTCTAAGTGGTTCATGAAATGATTATTCTTAGCCAAGTTAGATTTTAATCCATACGTTTAACTCTGAAGATTATTCCAAACTGATCTCAATACTAATAACGTATATAAGTTAATTTAAAACTCTAAATGAGACTATTCAGTACTCTTGGTTACTATTCAATTGACACATAGGTCATCCTCGTTCTTAAACCAAAACCACAACTAATGACACTTATACAATATATTTAATTTAACGAGAACTCTCAGAGCTTATATTCAATTTATATTTATAACTTGCTACTAACTAATGGATATCTTTAGACTTGGACTTAAGTTTCTTAATTACACTGAACTAACTAACTCCGTTCTTTTAGGCCAAGACTAGTTGATTTAATTCTATAAACCGATTCAAATTACTTTCCAAATTAATAGTGATCCGATCCCTTACTCAATTTCTTATTATTAGAATTACTTAACTCAATTCATAAATGAACTTAGGCTAATTCACTAATTGATTCATAAAGATTACGAAATTATTGAACTCTGTAAGTATACTGCCTCCTATTTCAATCCATCCCTTTTTGTTGCTGATTAAGTTTTAGATTAGATATCCATAGTGAATTAACATTTATTAATTTAGTATATTCCAAAAGCTTACTTATAAAGAAAAATCAAGAATACTTCTGATTAATTCCATGCTTCCTGCACACGTACTATCAACCTTAAAATCCTTCACACTCACAATTCTCACACTCGATGATTATTTAATCCCTATTTGAATTTAACCCAAAACAAATATTCGGCATATACCATCATTTCACACTCCAAGGTTTTAAACATACCTCGAGCAATCACTCAACGCTAATGAACTTCAATCGAGTCTTAGCTATTCAACAAATAACAAAGTTCATATTCAATCTTAGTCCCTTATTTCAGAAATCAATACTAATTCGAAATCTAACCTCAAGATGGTATCAAAGATAGATAAAATCTAATTGGAAACTCTAACTAAAGAAGGCTATCACAACAATAAAACAACGAGGCAGGAACAACAACAACAGCATCAGACTTCAAACAACAATGACAACATCCAAGTATCTCAGTTTATATCAACTTACTAATATTAAACCTAAATCAATAACAAAACAATCAAATTCATTTAACTTATGACTGAAACAAATAAGATTAAACATCAACTAGTTCAACAATTGATTTGAAACTGAATTCCTGTTCTATAATCAAAAATAGTGGTTTAGTACCTTAGTTAGGGTTTCAAGGTGAGTATGGGTGGCGGTGGTGTGGTGGTTCGCGGGTGATACGACTGCCCCACCTATTCTCCTTCAAATTTCTCAAAGAACCCTTAATTTTGAGTATAATCTCTAAATAGATAGAGGGTTTGGTGTTTTGGAAGTTGCTCTATCTAATTCCCTCTATATTCGCCGGAAAACTGGCCGGAAATGGCCTGCGTCGCGCCACTGCTCCACACGCCTTTCCGTCGCTCCCTCTTTCGTTCTCCGTTGGCTTTGCTGCGTCGCCCACCGGAGTTGTGCCTCCGTCCGCCGCCTCCTTCTCCCTCCGTTCTCTCTCTCTCTCCGTTCTCTCTCTCTCTCTCTCTTCCTCTCGCCTCTTCCTTCTCCCTCTGTTCTCTTTTTCCTTCCTGGTTCTGTTTCCTCTTTGCCGTGGAAACAGACCCCCTTCCCCCTCTATTTCCTTTTTTTTCAATTGATGAGTCACCCTCACTTACTCTCACTTGATGACACACACCCCCTTTCCCTCCTCTTCAATTGCCACGCCCAACCTTCACTTTCCATCTCTCTTTTTTTTTTAACCTTATTAAATTAAACAACACCCTCAATTATATTTAGTAAACAGCAACACAAATATAATTAATTTGTGTATTTGAAATATAAATTTCATTAAAACTAATAATTCAAAGTCATTTCTCATATTAATAAATAGCTCTAAATTATTAAAAATAATTCCATAAATATAATTTAAAATAATTACGTCAATAAATATAGCACAACTTCTTAATAGTAATAATAAAATCAAATATAATTTCTTATTTAAAACACAAGGGTTTCAGAAATTAATTAAGCTAATATTATAATTAATAATTAATAAAGGTGCTCTTAAAACAGGACTATTACAAAGGCAAAATAGAATCTGTGAAAGGCTTTAACTACCACTATTGGGCGCCCTGGGGGAATAATGTGCTTTACAGTCCTATTTTCTGAGAAATCAAACATATTTTAGAAAATCCTCCGAGTTAGTGAACCGGGGTACCCGCCTGAGTGTAATTTTGGTGATTCTTTAAAATAAAATAAGGATGCCTCTTCTGGTTGCCAAGTAGACTTAAGGTTCCTATGCATTGCTATCTAGATAGTCCAAGTTCATTATGACGCTATTTTTCTATAGATCTCAACAATTCGATCAATTCTCTATGTTCAGTGACCCCCGGTACACGCCCGTGAGGCATTTTTAGTGATTACTTGAAACTATTCTAAAAAGGAAAATCGAACCTGTGGAAGACTTTAGTTTCCACTATTAGGCACCCTGAAGGTGAAATGTGCTTTACAATACCTTTTTTGACAAATAAGACATATTTTCAAAATCCTCCGAGTTAGTGACCCGGGGTACACGCCTGTGTATTAATTGTGAGATTTTATAAAATCAAACTAAGGATTCCTCTTCTTGACCCCAAGTAGACTTAAGGTTACTAAGCATTGATTTCTAGACAGTCGAATTTCCTTTTGGCGCCATTTTTCTTTAGATGTCAACAATTCTTTAAAATCTCTACTTTTAGTGACCCCCGGTACACGCCCGTGAGGCATTTTCGGTGAATTTTTGAAATCTTTCTAAAAAGGCAAAATAGAATCTGTGAAAGGCTTTAACTACCACTATTGGGCGCCTTGGGGGAATAATGTGCTTTACAGTCCTATTTTCTGAGAAATCAAACATATTTTACAAAATCCTCCGAGTTAGTGAACCGGGGTACACGCCTGAGTGTAATTTTGGTGATTCTTTAAAATCAAAATAAGGATGCCTCTTCTGGTTGCCAAGTAGACTTAAGGTTCCTATGCATTGCTATCTAGATAGTCCAAGTTCATTATGACGCTATTTTTCTATAGATCTCAACAATTCGATCAATTCTCTATGTTCAGTGACCCCCGGTACACGCCCGTGAGGCATTTTTAGTGATTTCTTGAAACCATTCTAAAAGGGAAAATCGAACCTGTGGAATACTTTAGTATCCACTATTAGGCACCCTGGAGGTGAAATGTGCTTTACATTACCATTTTTTGACAAATAAGACATATTTTCAAAATCCTCCGAGTTAGTGACTCGGGGTACACGCCTGTGTATTAATTGTGAGATTTCATAAAATCAAACTAAGGATTCCTCTTCTTGACCCCAAGTAGACTTAAGGTTACTAAGCATTGATTTCTAGACAGTCGAATTTCCTTTTGGCGCCATTTTTCTTTAGATGTCAACAATTCTTTAAAATCTCTACTTTTAGTGACCCCCGGTACACGCCCGTGAGGCATTTTCGGTGAATTTTTGAAATCTTTCTAAAAAGGCAAAATCGAATATGTGAAAGGCTTTAACTACCTCTATTGGGCGCCCTGGGGGAATAATGTGCTTTACAGTCCTATTTTATGAGAAATCAAACATATTTTTGAAAATCCTCCGAGTTAGTGAACCGGGGTAAACACCTGAGTGTAATTTTGGTGATTTCTTAAAATCAAACTAAGGATGCCTCTTCTGGTTGCCAAGTAGACTTAAGGTTCTTATGCATTGCTATCTAGATAGTCCAAGTTCAATGTGACGCTATTTTTCTAAATATGTCAACAATTCAATAAAATCTCTATGTTCAGTGACCCCCGGTACACGCCCGTGAGGCATTTTTAGTGATTTCTTGAAACCATTCTAAAAGGGAAAATCGAACCTGTGGAATACTTTAGTTTCCACTATTAGGCACCCTGGAGGGAAAATGTACTTTACAATACTATTTTTTGACAAATAAAACATATTTTTAAAATCCTCTGAGTTAGTGACCCGGGGTACACGCCAGTGTATAATTTGTGAGATTTCTTAAAATCAAACTAAGGATTCCTCTTCTTGACCCCAAGTAGACTTAAGGTTACTAAGCATTGATTTCTAGACAGTCGAATTTCATTTTGACGCCATTTTCTTTAGTGTTCATCAATTCCTTAAAATCTCTACTTTTAGTGACCCCCGGTACACGCCCGTGAGGCATTTTCGGTGAATTTTTGAAATCTTTCTAAAAAGGCAAAATCGAACCTGCGAAAGGCTTTAACTACCACTATTGGGCGCCCTGGGGGAATAATGTGCTTTACAGTTCTATTTTCTGAGAAATCAAACATATTTTAGAAAATCCTCCGAGTTAGTGAACCGGGGTACACGCCTGAGTGTAATTTTTGTGATTCTTTAAAATCAAACTAAGGATGCCTCTTCTAGTTGCCAAGTAGACTTAAGGTTCCTATGCATTGCTATCTAGATAGTCCAAGTTCAATGTGACGCTATTTTTCTATAGATCTCAACAATTCGATCAATTCTCTATGTTCAGTGACCCCCGGTACACGCCCGTGAGGCATTTTTAGTGATTACTTGAAACCATTCTAAAAGGGAAAATCAAACCTGTGGAAGACTTTAGTTTCCACTATTAGGCACCCTGGAGGTGAAATGTGCTTTACAGAACCATTTTTTTGATAAATAAGAGATATTTTTAAAATCCTCCGAGTTAGTGACCCGGGGTACACGCCTGTGTATTAATTGTGAGATTTCATAAAATCAAACTAAGGATTCCTCTTCTTGACCCCAAGTAGACTTAAGGTTACTAAGCATTGATTTCTAGACAGTGGAATTTCATTTTGGCGCCATTTTTCTTTAGAGTTCAACAATTCTTTAAAATCTCTACTTTTAGTGACCCCCGGTACACGCCCGTGAGGCATTTTTGGTGAATTTTTGAAATCTTTCTAAAAAGGCAAAATCGAACCTGTGAAAGGCTTTAACTACCATTATTCGGCGCCCTGGGGGAATAATGTGCTTTACTGTCCTATTTTCTGAGAAATCAAACATATTTTAGAAAATCCTCCGAGTTAGTGAACCGGGGTACACGCCTGAGTGTAATTTTGGTGATTTCTTAAAATCAAACTAAGGATGCCTCTTCTGGTTTCCAAGTAGAGTTAAGGTTCCTATGCATTGCTATCTAGATAGTCCAAGTTCAATGTGACGCTATTTTTCTAAAGATTTCAACAATTCAATAAAATCTCTATGTTCAGTGACCCCCGGTACACGCCCGTGAGGCATATTTAGTGATTACTTGAAACCATTCTAAAAGGGAAAATCGAACCTGTGGAAGGTTTTAGTTTCCACTATTAGGCGCCCTGGAGGTGAAATGTGCTTTACAGTACCATTTTTTGACAAATAAGACATATTTTCAAAATTCTCCGAGTTAGTGACCCGGGGTACACGCCTGTGTATTAATTGTGAGATTTCATAAAATCAAACTAAGGATTCCTCTTCTTGACCCCAAGTAGACTTAAGGTTACTAAGCATTGATTTGTAGACAGTCGAATTTCCTTTTGGCGCTATTTTTCTTTAGAGTTCAACAATTATTTAAAATCTCAACGTTTAATGACCCCCGGTACACGCCCGTGAGGCATTTTCGGTGAATTTTTGAAATATTTCTAAAAAGGCAAAATCGAATCTGTGAAAGGCTTTAACTACCACTATCGGGCACCCTGGGGAGTAATGTGCTTTACAGTCCTATTTTCTGAGAAATCAAACATATTTTAAAAAATCTTCCGAATTAGTGAACCGGGGTATTAGTTATATGGAATTCATCGATTGTATTCTCATCCCTTAGCTTGTTTTATATGTGGCGTATGGAGTTATCCTAATGGAAAAATGAGGTTATTGTAAAATGATAAATAAAGTTAAACTTTCAATAGCCAGAAAAAAATAAAGGAATATACTTGAATGAACAAAAAAAGTTATTCTTTTTGTTTTAAATTTTTTAGTCTTATGAAGTTATCCTTATAAATAAAATTATACTACTTGTCACCATTTGGTTAGTCTTATATTCGAATGTGATGACACCATTTGGTTGGTTACATACAATATCTACGGGGCATGTGTTTAAAGGGACCAGGAGCAAGGAAGAGGATTCCACCAATATGATACATGAACGGTGACTAATTATTGGTGGCATTTCGCATTCTTGTGTTCCCTTCGCCTTTTTAAGAAAATCATAATAAAATTAGGTTAAGGGTTATAATGATCCAATTCAGGCTTAATCATATGTGATAAGGTTTAAACACAACACTCAAATAATAGTCAATTAGTCTAGTAAGTTCAATTTCGATATAACTAGAGGAAGAGTGCACACCTTAAAAAGTCCTTAAACATTCCTACCTTAATTCCATCATATATAAGAAAATGCAAATACAATTAATGAATTTTCCGTAACAAAATTTTACACCCCATTCCCATTCCCATCACTAAATCTTTATAATCCTCATCCATCTAAACTAAATAAATTTATCCTAGCTTATATAAAACTTAGGTTATGGTCTCGTGTAGTGGCTGGGCAAAGGGTTTTTGGGGAAAAAAAAGAAAAAGGGAAAGAAAAAAAGGGAATGGTAAATTTGTATGAAAAACGTGGGGCCAGGGCGTTTTTTAGAAATTTTTGGGGCGTAGAATAGCGTTTCAGATTTCGATACCAATCCATTATAATATAGTGAGCTAAACAGGCCCTTGAGATTTTATGGCATGTTATATGCGTAGACCCGTAGTGTACTCAATACTTCATATTTTTTATTTAGATACTTCGATTATAAGATTTAAATAATATTAATACTCCGATCCACAATATAATGAAACATTTTCTTAATCAATATTTCATGCCACGCTAGCAATCCGTGCCACCCACAACATCTTTCCGCGAACTTAAAATTCGTGCCACGCTGGCAATCCGTGCCACCCACTCATCAACCAATCAAATCGCACCATCTCTCCATATATAAACCAAACCACAACATCTCCTTTTCCCAAACATATACGCCAAATTCTCTCTCTCATTCTCACACAACTCATACCAAACTCATTCTCGCCGAACGCATTTTCTTTCTCCTAGGAATCCAATCATCGTCATTTTTTGTCCGATGAAAATATGAGCGGCAAAGAAGGCGGCGCAACCACTAAAGGTGGAAGAGGCAAGCCAAAGGCGTCGAAATCGGTGTCTAGGTGATCAAAAGCTGGTTTTCAGTTTCCGGTTGGAAGAATCGCGAGGTTTTTGAAGACTGGAAAGTATTCTCCTGTTTATCTTTCCGTTGTTCTCGAGTATCTCGTTGCTGAGGTATTTTGTTAATTTCAATCGCTTTTTAGAGTTTTTGATTCTTGATTTGAGTTTGAGTTTTATCGACTTTGAGGATGTGTTTGGAAGTTTGTTAATCGATCGAGCTTTAGAGCTTTTGTAGTTTATGTTGATTATCTTGAGATTGTTATTTGATCTTTGTGGTAGTTTGTGAAAATTTATTGATAAATTGAATTTTTAAAGTAGGTTTGTGAATTGTTTATGATTTAAATTTCTTTGTGGTAGTTTGTGAAAATTTGTTGATAAATTGAGTTTTAAAAGTAGGTTTGTGAATCTAATATTATTATTTAAAAGTATTGAGGAAGCCTAAAATTGATCCATTGGCCTTTTGCCCTCTTCTCACTAAATCCTACACTAAGTGAATTTTTAACAAAATACGTACCGTTTGGCGGGCCGTCTGAAGGAGATGGGGGTAGGGGAGGGAATGTGTATGTAGAGGTTGACGGGGCGATGAATTCGTTGTTGCCATTTAGGAAGTGTGCATTTTAGGGCGGGGAGAGGGTCTCATGGACAGGGGAGTAACCAACATGGGGCTAAAGGGGAGGATGTGGTTGTGAAGATTGCACCGGGAACAGTGATTCGGGAAGCGAGGGATGATGGTAGTGAAGGGCAATTGTTGTTGGAGTTGTTGCATCCAGGGCAAAGGGCTTTGCTTTTGCCTGGGGGTAGAGGTGGCAGAGGAAATGCTGCGTTTAAGTCGGGGTTGAATAAGGTGCCAACGATTGCAGAAAATGGGGAGGAAGGCCCTGAAATGTGAGTTTAGTCTTTGTTATTGATCTTAATATATTATATAATTTTAGTAACTATGTTTGATGAGTATTTCTAACTGCTTTACAATTGCAAATTCAATCAATTGACTTGTTTTAATAATGATGGTGGATTGTCTTTGGGAGGTGTATCCCCTTGCATTTTGTTTGTTTAAGATGTTATGGATTGCTTTCGTACCTGATCAGTCTCCTTAGAGGTCCGTCAGATGCTAAAGTTAAACTCAAATATGGTCTATATGTAGGATATGTAAGTGTTTCTGTCACAAAGCTGTAAACCGGTTTTCTTCAGGTTGGAAAAAATAACTTTTGTTGGACGAAAAGGGTAGGGGCACACATTAAACATAGAAATTCAATATTGTTGATCTGCTAAACATATCTTCAGGCTGTAGGCTCTTAGAAAGTAGTAAATGTACAAATAAAAGGTCCAACTTGGCATTAGTGCTGGTATTTTGTCTCTGCTCTTCCTTCATCAGCCTTTTCTCCTTTCTTTCCCAGCTACAATGTTGTCACTTATTTTTGAGTTTTAAGTAGAAGGTAGATTGGACATGCTTCCGTTAGGTTTGGGAAAGTATCACTTTACAACCATCACTCTCTTGCATCTTTATAGAACTCAGCTTTGCAATAAGGAACATTGGTAGGCTTTTGCGTGCTTTTGGTGATAGAAATGTTAACTCAAGTGTTTTATGTGAAGAACAAAACACATGAATAATATTCAACATGAGTCGAATGTGATCACAGAGCTTCTGTTTAACCATTGTGCTCAATAATCAACACACTAAGTATAGAGTAAAGAGCAAAGGATTGATATTCCACAAATGAAGGTTCACATGGGACCCAAGAGAGAACTCAAATTTTATCATAAATCTAATCAAATTATACACCTTATATCCTTTTCAAATGGGAGTCTACAGGGGAGCATTAGTTTGTGGAATAAATATTAGTTCCCCACATTCACGCTATCCTAATAATTTTCAGGAAAGAGATGAAGAGAATAAAAGTATTTTTTGTTTTTTGGTAGGTAATTAATAGTATCTCTAATCATGTGATTAGGTAGGATGAAGTTTTACTAATATCATGAACTACAACTTACGATTTCGATTTACATCTAATGCAACCACTACTATCCACTAAAATATAAATATAACTGAACAAAATAAATGAAATATTTCCGTGCAATTTGGAGGGGTTATAAGCTAGTAGAAGTATAGAAGTGCAACTTATACAAATGAGGCTAGTAACCCGCTAATAGCCCAACAATAATCATAGACGACCTTCCATAACCTAACCTAGTACAAGAGAGAAAACATAAGATCCAGCCCATAATAAAGCAGCGGGTCATCTCAATGGGGCCAATCCTACTCCCCATAGATCAACAATGGGCAATTACAAAAGCCTAATATAAATAAAAGCGGGATGTCACCAATTGGTTGTTGCCGTTGTTCTTTCTTTCAAATACTCCCCTTCCCAAAAGCCTTTCCTTTTCTCTCTCTTTTTCCTCATATTCTCTTTAAGCTTCCTCCACGGCTCTAACCCTAGCTCCTCTTTTCCGCACACTCCAATCTCGTCTCACTTCATTTCAACATCAATTTGAAGTAAGTTTTTCTCTCTTTCTTCTCTGATTTCTGCCTTTTCTGCTACTATTTCACCTGTTTTTGTAGATTTAGAACTGTATTTTTTTTTATTTATTGGAATTTACGGTTAAGATCTAGGTATGTTGTTCAGCACTTCAGATTCGATGTAAAAATTGCGAATTTGATGCGGTTTTGATGCTGTATATCGCCGAATAATTGAAAAACTTTGGATTTGGTCTGTTTTGCTATGAGAAGTAATGATCGATACTCGTTATTTGCGTTTTCTAAATTTATGTTAATTAGGTTTGTGATTTGATTTTTGAGGTATGTTCATGATGTTTGTTTGCTCGTCGATCTGTGCAATGAACGTCATTTTTTTTGTTTTTTCATTTTCGTTTTTCCAGGTTTTTGATCTTCTTTGTTTGTGTTTTCGATTTTTCCAGATTTTCTTTTTCAATTAACGGCTTCCTAATTTTCGATCTTTCTTCTTTTTTCGTGTTTTTGATTTTTCTAATTTTTTGTCTTCTAGATTTTTTGATTTTTCCATATTTTCGTTTTTCGTTTTTCATCAGTTTCATACTTTCGTGATTTTCGTTTTTAGTTTCAGATTTTTGTTTTTCAATTAATGGTTTCCCAATTTTCGTTTTTCAGTTTCTTTTTTTCGCCTTTTCTGATTTTTTTCGATTTTTTGAATGTCTAGTAATGACCTGTGTAGCCACTCTCGTTCATTGTAATATTAATTTTGATTTACTTCTTTATTTATTTACATTATTATTCTCTTATTATTTACTTAGTTATTTTTACATATTTATAATTTATATTGTGAATTTGTGATGTTTAAATTGTAGTTCTGTTTTATTGTTTTCTTCCAATCTGGTTCTGGTCCTTCCGAATTCGGTTCTGGTCCATCCAGATGTGGGTCTGGTCACTCCAGATGTGGGTCTGGTCACTCCAGATGTGGGTCTGGTCACTCCAAAACTGGTCCATTTATTAAAACTATTATAATGATTCCGTTCTAAACTTCTAACTAATTATTATTCATGCATCATGATATTTGCTTTCATATTTTACAGTTATGGCATCTAATGATATTAATCATAACTATGTTATCGTTTCAAAATCTGTTGATGGTGAGCCTGATTCTTCAAAACCTAATGTTGTGATTGTTGATATGGGTTTAGGGTTTAGGGTTTAGGGTTTAGGGTTTAGGGTTTAGGGGGGGGGGGGCCGGGCCGGGGTCCGAGGTCCAGGGTCCGGGGGGTCCGGGGGTCCGGGGTCCAGGGGTCCGGGGGTCCGGGGGTCCAGGGTCCAGGGTCCAGGGTCCAGGGTCCAGTTGGAGTTTGTGAGAAGAGTAATACAAAAAGTCTTGAGTTGCTTCAAAAGAATATGAAGAGTTGGGGATTCCATATAGGAAGAATAAAAGGTGAGTGGTGAGTTTATTAATAGTTATGTTCCTAGTATCTATTAAGTTGGTGACTTGATAGGCTTTTGTGGTTGGGCTCTTGATTGGGCTAGTCCACACGCGCGCGCGCGCCGCCGCCCGCCCGCCCGGACAGGGCCGTGGGCCATGGGCCTTGGGCTTTGGGCTTTGGGAAATAACTTAACTTAACTAAATTTTTACTGGAATAATCTGTCATCCTTATATGACTGTTATGGAATCAGTCAATTCCTGAATCCACTCCTTATTGACTGCTTCCACTAGCCGTTAGTGGGCAGTTTCCTTTGCCCATTAATTACCGTTTTTAACACGGTTTTAGGGGTCAGTTTTCCCTTCTTCGATCACTATATATACCCCCTTCCTGGCACAGTTTTTGACACAAAAAAATTATCCTCTCATACTTCTCTCTGTTAATCTCTGTTAATCTCTCTCAAACACTGGGCAATATTAAGAGAGTTCTCAAACTGTCTCTCTGTACTTCACCGGCGAGACAGTGTTGTGTTAACCCTGGAGGTTGGTTTGCCACGAGTCCGTGTGTTCGTAGCGGGGCAATTTCAACTTTAGGGCAGTGATCATATCACGGCACAGAAATTTCACATATAAGTTTAGTAATCTACCAGTCATACTTCTTACAGGTCCAGGGTCCAGGGTAATTGATTTTTACTTTAACCAAACAATGAAAAATACTTAATATGAAAATAATTTTACATGTAACCAAATAACAAAAAACCTTTTTTAAAAAATGAATTTTTCAAATTTTCATCTGAAAACGTTTTACATCCTACCAAACGAAGCCTTAATAGAGAAGCCGGAAAAATTCTCTTTACCAAAAACATTTTCCAAATGTACGTTTCTTTGTAGAGAAATCGGAAAAGTTGTGAACCCTAAAACTCAATTGGGCAAAACTGGATGTAATTGAACACCAGGTAATAATCAAACAAATCTAATCCCCATCTCAATTGCAATTGAGAAGCCATGGCAGCGAAGCACAAGGGTATTGCCGGAGCTATTTTCCGGGTCTTTTCATCCCCAAAATCTCCACTTTCAGGACTTTCACTCTATCCCTTTTTCTGCTCTTGAATTTTTAAATTTACAATTATGGATTTTGATGTCTTCAGAGTATTGTGAATTAGTGATGCTAGCAAACTGTAATTGATTTGTGGGGCTCTGATTTAAACCCAGAAATCATTTTTCCGTTGGAAATGTTTTCATGACAATTTGTGATGCTAAACAAATTTCATGACAATTTTCTGTTGTAAATTTCATGACAAGGAACAATACAGCTTAAAAAGTATGATGCATGCAAACATATCTAGCTAATGACAGCTTCCGACATGGCTTTGCTCATGCCCATTTTACCAGGAACGTGGTCCTTTCCAAGCTCGAATGAACAAAGTGGGTTGCCAGAGATAAAAAGAACCACTTGCCTACTTTCCATAAGGGGTTGATAGAGAGCCATGAATGGGCTCGTCGACCTTACGTTCTTTAGTCCCCACCCCCCTTTTCATAAGGGGGTTAATAGATAGCCATGACTGGACTCGTCAACTCTTCAGCTTCAGCCCCTTCCCCCACCCCTCCCTCCTGGCACAGTTTCTACGTCAAAACTCAAAATTGTTTACAATGGGGCTGTTAATTATCTCCATCGATATATCACCCACACAAGACATTACCAACTAAGCTAGTTGTCATTTGATTATTATGTAACTCTAGATTTTACAGTCCTAGCACCAAATTACAACATTCAGGCTCCATTTGGTAGGGCGTAAAACATTTTCGTGGAAATTTTTTCCCCCTATATTTCTAGTTTTACATTACTTGGTTGGCAAAGGATTGTAAAACCATTTTTCCTTACAGTAAAATAACTCTCTCAATAATGAGAAATTATTTTCCCTTCAAAATGAACGGAAAACTATTTTCCTTACTCACTCCTCCCACCACCTCCTTACTTTCTCTTTCATTTTCATTTTTTCCATCGTTTCTCTTACGTGCTACCAAACAATCGAAAACTAATTTTGCAATTGTGTTTTCCATTGAAAATGTTTTACATGCTACCCAACGGAGCCTCAAATCAAGAGTAAACATGGCCATCAAATTTCATGCTAAATATTCTGAGTTAAAATATGCAAAAAAAATCTAATAAAATCTTTAGTATCTGTACACCATACAAACAAATTTACAACAGAAAATTGTCATGAAATTTGTTTAGCATCACAAATTGTCATGAAAACATTTCCAACGGAAAAATGATTTCTGGGTTTAAATCAGAGCCCCACAAATCAATTACAGATTGCTAGCATCACTAATTCACAATACACTTAAGACATCAAAATCCATAATTGTAGATTTAAAAATTTAAGAGCAGAAAAAGGGATAGAGTGAAAGACCTGAAAGTGGAGATTTTGGGGATGAAAAGACCCGAAAAATAGCTCCAGCAATACCCTTGTGCTTCGCTGCCATGGCTTCTCAATTGCAATTGAGATGGGGATTTGATTTGTTTGATTATTACCTGGTGTTCAATTACATCCAGTTTTGCCCAATTGAGTTTTAAGGTTCACAACTTTTCCGGTTTCTCTACAAAGAAACGTACATTTGGAAAATGTTTTTGGTAAAGAGAACTTTTCCGGCTTCTATTAAGGCTTCGTTTGGTAGGATGTAAAACGTTTTCGGATGTAAATTTGAAAAATTCATTTTTTAAAAAAGGTTTTTTGTTATTTGGTTACATGTAAAATGATTTTTCATATTAAGTATTTTTCGTTGTTTGGTTAAAGTGAAAATCAATTACTTCATATTAAGTATTTTTCTGGTCCTGATGTCCCCTAGGTCTCATAGGTATGGTTCTGTTCACAGATCACAAATGCATCTTTATTCCTTATGTTTTTTGTTTAATGGAATTCGATGTTGAGAAAGCTGGAGTTTGATTAATATATTTTATTATCGTATATTGTAAATTCACAATGAACAGGGGACCTTGGTCAGACTCATGATTCGAACAGGACTCTTACACATTACGAGTCAAACCCAACGAGAGGCAAAACACTCCTCTTTGTTGGAGACTTATCTTATGCAAACAACTATCCTTACCATGACAATGAAAAGTGGGACACCTGGGGAAGATTTATTGAAAGAAATGCTGCTTATCAACCATGGATCTGGACTGCCGGGAACCATGAGATAGATTTTCTGCCAGCAGTGGTATGTTTCTTCAACTAATGCTGCCACTTCAAACAAAATAAATCCAGACATCAACTTATTAATATTTACTAGCTATTCTTGCAATTATTCAACATTTGTTTACTGCAGTAAACTGCTTCCTGTGTATATTGTTTGCCTCAATGTCACTTGGATTCTCGGGCTAGGCTATATGTCCAGAGTCAGACATGGCCATCTTTTGATTTTTATTTGCTAGCTTTTGGTCCAGCATGAATAGTCTAAGTGACATACCCATGTCGGAGCGTTGAGTATACAACTTGGGCGGTTGGGCTGGGCCCTTAAGGTGAAATCAAGAGTTAGGGTAGTACAGGTTTGCCTCGGGCTTATCATAGTCATGTCTTATGTGAAACCTAAGGTTCACTCTGTGTTTCCTTTCAGACTTTACATGTTTTCTTTGTGTTTTTCTATCCACTTCTTCTAACTTAACTACCATTTAGGGAAGCAAGTCAAAAGCAATCAGTAAATCTAACCTTTCTTTCACATTCCAACAGTACGATGCTACAAATTCGTCGAACTTCATCAATGACTTTTCCTTGCTTCTGGCAGGGTTAAACTATACCCTTTAAGCCATATACGTACTGCTTTCCGACACCATATCAGGCGTCACTCAACACTGCTCCTTATTAGTACTCGATCAAAAGAGCTTCAGCCCATATCATTGTCATGGCTTCCTACTCGGCTTTTGGTAGGTTCTTTCACAATTTACTTGCATTGTCAAATTTTACTTAATATCGTAAGCTTTCTAGACAACTTAGCTTTAATAAACAAATCTGAGTATCCTTGAACAATCTGTGATGTTAATCAAAGTGAATGGACACTTAAACTAATTGGAATTAGACAAAAACCACCATGTAGAGTACGACTTGTGCTTAATTCCTAGTAAACCTTTTTCCATCATGACATACTCATATAGTCATATCTGCAATATTTCTCAGTCAGTCTATTGAAGTCCACCATGTGTCATCTCACTCATCTGACTTCATGGAACTCATTGGATAAAGAACATTATAATATACATAAATACAAATGCAGGGAAATACACACCTCAATACAAATGGCTGATGGATGAGCTGCCTAAGGTTAACAGGACTGAAATGGCTCATTGTCGTAATGCATTGCCCAATGTATAGCAGTTATGTGCATCACTACATGGAGGGAGGAACCATGAGAGTATTGTATGAACCATATTTTGTCAAATACAAGGTGGATATCGTCCTTGCTGGTCATGTACATGCCTATGAGAGATCAGTAAGTATCATTGTCCCCTTCGTCTCTTGTCACTCTCTTAGTCACAAAACCGACCCACCAACCTATTGTTGTGTACTTATTGTAGTAGCATCAGTGAATGATTATGCTTGAGTATGTTGATGCAGGAACGAATATCCAATGTAGCATATAACATCAGTAATGGTTTATGTGCTCCTGTTAGTGACGATTCAGCTCCAGTTCACATAACAATTGGAGACGGAGGGAATCTAGAAGGATTGGTGTACGAGTATGTTCTTATACTTTCTTCTTTTGACAATCTACTAGTTTTTTTTTTCATTGGCATCTAATATAAACGTCCTTTAGTTTATGGAACTACATCCCAATATGGATCTTCGGGTGTGGGTTTGCTCGCCTTCCCCTAGAGCTAGCTAGCCACCGCCCACCGGGCAGGTCATTGCGGGTTGGAATGCCAGACATAGGACCGGCACACTAAGTTATGCAGGTGGCTCGGTTCACCGGTAGGTACAGGTGGGTGAAAACTATTAGTGAATTTGGCTTAAAATAGCTAGGTTAGAGCGGACAGGGTCAGGTCGCTTTGGTGGGTTACAAGTTTAACCCACAACCCAACCACTAGGTGAACTGGGCCCTGCAGCCACTTGCACTCCCCCTCACTTAAGACTCTGAGCTTCAACTGAATAACGGGCGCCCTACGATAGCCGATAGAGCTCTGGCTAAGTTCTACTTGGCAACAAAAAGAAAAAATAGTTTCCTAAGAATGGTGTTTATTATTTATGCAGAATGACACAACCACAGCCAGAGTACTCTGCTTATCGTGAAGCGAGCTTTGGTCATGGCATATTCGACATTAAGAACAGAACTCATGCATATTTTGGTTGGCATCGTAATCAAGACGGATATGCTGCCGAAGCAGATACTTTATGGCTTCACAACAGATACTGGCATCCTATACAAGAAGACTCAGTCGCTTCCATGTAAAAATGGACTAATGGAACAAAGAGCAATTGCTTTGGCTGCAGCTCAGTTTAGTACATGTTAACATCTTCGCAAATCCTCCTATGTTTCTGCCAATGGTTGTCACTTTGCACCATATTTATCTAGTTTATTGAATTAAGTATGTGACAGTTCTCGATATGTAGTATTTTGATTAATAACGTTGAAGTATGTTATAATTATTTACCGGTTAAGTTTTTATTTTTTGAATTAGTGACAACAGTTTGATTTTTGTATAATTCATGGTTAAACTTCAACTAGTTTTTAACTAATATATCAACAAAATTTTAAACTATTCTTATCTGGTTAAGGATAATATTATTCGATTTGAGATTAATTAAAACCCGAAATATTATAAATGTACTTCTTGTTCAATTCTTCGAAGTGAACCCCACTTAAGTGACACATAGGTAGTCCCTAATATATACGAAAAAATAAATCTGGTTAAAATGTATCACGATTATATTTTCACATTATCTCACCATATTGATTAATGACGGAGTTTTGAAGGCCGTAAACGACAAATGGTGCATAGAAAAAGAAACGGAGGAAGTAATAGCTAATTGTTTTGTACAGACCATAGTTTTATCCTTACTTTTCCTACCTTGTTTTCTAAAAAATTGTAGAGGGGATATGGGTCAATAAACCCTTTGTTCTTTATCAGAGCATGTTACTTTAATAAATAACCAACTCTTAAAAGGAAAACATACATTATTAGGCATTTAGGCTTATAACTGAAAGATTCCTTGAACATTGAAATCTAACAAAAGAGTTAAATACTAACGATTGAGCATAAAACTTCAACAAGGCATATTAAATTTGTATCAATTGATTCAAGTCTCTCTCATCCGTAAAAGAGATCCTACCCCAAAACGACTTAGACACGACGCTTCTTTGGAAGTCGACATCCATTGTGTGCACGCCGAGTGGTATCTTCAATCATCGTAATTGGAGTTTGATCTCCTTTACCAAAGGTGTAGCCTTCTCTCCAGCCAAGAATTGCTTGCTTCTTCTTCTTAAAGTGAGTGAACCCATTTACTCTCATGACAACCGACTTCAACCCAAGATTTCTTGCAAGTCTTCCCACATGTTCTGCTGTTGCTTCAGCAGCATATCGAGAAAGCTTAGGGCCACCTTTCATTTCTTCTAAGCATCCTGAAGATGCTCCTACCTTTTTGTTCCCCTTGGAATCAGTAATGGTGACAAAAGTATTGTTCTTGATCAGCTTTATGTGTACGATATCCGACGCCTCTTCACTGTTGAGCCGCTGAGAGACTACCATTGACTCCTTCCTATCTTCTTCCAAGAACCCTGCAATTCCCTTGACATGCCCCATGGACCTCGAGCGCCCAAAATGCTCAGCTTCTTTGGTGGCAGTCGTATGTATCCGTGCTCCTACAACACTGCCGCTCCAGCTATTAATAGAGTCTGCAGTAGAAAAAAGCTCAGATTGTTTTATGGGGGTAGAGAGGGGACTAATTATGAAAATTATTCAAAATTTCAAATACTTCCAATGTTTTTTCAATTGAACATTTTAACTTTTGTCACTATTTATATACTAATATTGATTGGAAAGTTTGCATATTGTAAAAAAGCTTATTTAAGATGGATGTTGAATTGATCTCAACGCGCGTTATTAAAAGTTTAGGTTTTCATAGTTTTAAGTAGCAAACTAAAAAAATTAGAGGAAGTATTCATAATTGGAAAGGAACATGACAACTATTCATTCATAATTCTAAATGGCAAATCCGATCAATGCTCAAGACCATACTTTCCATCTTTGATACAACTTAAAAAGTATGATGCATGTCGAGACTTTGAAGGTTTAAAATTTCCTTGAGCAAGAGAAATAAAAAAGCATGAGTGAACCTAGACCAAATACGCTCAAAGACCACGTACTGCAAACATATCTAGCTAATGACAGCTTCTGACACGGCTTTGCTCATGCCCATTTTACCAGGAACGTGGTCCTTTCCAAGCTCTGATGAACAAAGTGGGTTGCCAGAGATAAAAAGAACCACTTGCCTACTTTCCATAAGGGGTTGATAGAGAGCCATGAATGGGCTCGTCGACCTTACGTTCTTTAGTCCCCACCCCCCTTTTCATAAGGGGGTTAATAGATAGCCATGACTGGACTCGTCAACTCTTCAGCTTCAGTGGCAAAGTTTCTACGTCAAAACTCAAAATTGTTTACAATGGGGCTGTTAATTATCTCCATCGATATATCACCCACACAAGACATCACCAACTAAGCTAGTTGTCATTTGATTATCATGTAACTCGAGATTTTACAGTCCTAGCACCAAATTACAACATTCAGGCTCCATTTGGTAGGGCGTAAAACATTTTCGTGGAAATTTTTTTCCCCTCTATTTCTAGTTTTACATTACTTGGTTGGCAAAGGATTGTAAAACCATTTTTCCTTACAGTAAAATAACTCTCTCAATAATGAGAAATTATTTTCCCTTCA
>CANSGD010001261.1:600000-785000 GCA_947645195.1 Patellifolia procumbens | reverse complement strand
TCTTATAATCGAAGTATCTAAATAAAAAATATGAAGTATTGAGTACACTACGGGTCTACGCATATAACATGCCATAAAATCTCAAGGGCCTGTTTAGCTCACTATATTATAATGGATTGGTATCGAAATCTGAAACGCTATTCTACGCCCCAAAAATTTCTAAAAAACGCCCTGGCCCCACGTTTTTCATACAAATTTACCATTCCCTTTTTTTCTTTCCCTTTTTCTTTTTTTTCCCCAAAAACCCTTTGCCCAGCCACTACACGAGACCATAACCTAAGTTTTATATAAGCTAGGATAAATTTATTTAGTTTAGATGGATGAGGATTATAAAGATTTAGTGATGGGAATGGGAATGGGGTGTAAAATTTTGTTACGGAAAATTCATTAATTGTATTTGCATTTTCTTATATATGATGGAATTAAGGTAGGAATGTTTAAGGACTTTTTAAGGTGTGCACTCTTCCTCTAGTTATATCGAAATTGAACTTACTAGACTAATTGACTATTATTTGAGTGTTGTGTTTAAACCTTATCACATATGATTAAGCCTGAATTGGATCATTATAACCCTTAACCTAATTTTATTATGATTTTCTTAAAAAGGCGAAGGGAACACAAGAATGCGAAATGCCACCAATAATTAGTCACCATTCATGTATCATATTGGTGGAATCCTCTTCCTTGCTCCTGGTCCCTTTAAACACATGCCCCGTAGATATTGTATGTAACCAACCAAATGGTGTCATCACATTCGAATATAAGACTAACCAAATGGTGTCAAGTAGTATAATTTTATTTATAAGGATAACTTCATAGTACTAAAAAATTCAAAACAAAAAGAATAACTTTTTTTGTTCATTCAAGTATATTCCTTTATTTTTTTCTGGCTATTGAAAGTTTAACTCTATTTATCATTTTACAATAACCACATTTTTCCATTAGGATAACTCCATACGCCACATATCAAACAAGCTAAGGGATGAGAATACAATCGATGAATTCCATATAACTAATACCCCGGTTCACTAATTCGGAAGATTTTTTAAAATATGTTTGATTTCTCAGAAAATAGGACTGTAAAGCACATTACTCCCCAGGGCGCCCGATAGTGGTAGTTAAAGCCTCTCACAGGTTCAATTTTGCCTTTTTAGAAAGATTTCAAAAATTCACCGAAAATGCCTCACGGGCGTGTACCGGGGGTCACTAAACGTTGAGATTTTAAATAATTGTTGAACTCTAAAGAAAAATGGCGCCAAAAGAAATTCGACTGTCTAGAAATTAATGCTTAGTAACCTTAAGTCTACTTGGGGTCAAGAAGAGGAATCCTTAGTTTGATTTTATGAAATCTTACAATTAAAACACAGGCGTGTACCCCGGGTCACTAACTCGGAGAATTTTGAAAATATGTCTTATTTGTCAAAAAATGGTACTGTAAAGCACATTTCACCTCCAGGGTGCCTAATAGTGGAAACTAAAGTCTTCCACAGGTTCGATTTTCCCTTTTAGAATGGTTTCAAATAATCACTAAATATGCCTCACGGGCGTGTACCGGGGGTCACTGAACATAGAGATTTTATTGAATTGTTGAAATCTTTAGAAAAATAGCGTCACATTGAACTTGGACTATCTAGATAGCAATACATAGGAACCTTAAGTCTACTTGGAAACCAGAAGAGGCATCCATAGTTTGATTTTAAGAAATCACCAAAATTACACTCAGGCGTGTACCCCGGTTCACTAACTCGGAGCATTTTCTAAAATATGTTTGATTTCTCAGAAAATAGGACTGTAAAGCACATTATTCCCCCAGGGCGCCCAATAATGGTAGTGAAAGCCTTTCACAGGTTCGATTTTGCCTTTTTAAAAAGATTTCAAAAATTCACCGAAAATGCCTCACGGGCGTGTACCGGGGGTCACTAAAAGTAGCGATTTTAATGAATTGTTGAAAGCTAATGAAAAAGGGCGCCAAAAGGAAATTCGACTGTCTAGAAATCAATGCTTAGTAACCTTAAGTCTACTTGGGGTCAAGAAGAGGAATCCTTAGTTTGATTTTATGAAATCTCACAATTAATACACAGGCGTGTACCCCGGGTCACTAACTCGGAGGATTTTGAAAATATCTCTTATTTATCAAAAAAATGGTACTGTAAAGCACATTTCACCTCCAGGGTGCCTAATAGTGGAAACTAAAGTCTTCCACAGGTTTGATTTTCCCTTTTAGAATGGTTTCAAGTAATCACTAAAAATGTCTCACGGGCGTGTACCGGGGGTCACTGAACATAGAGAATTTATCGAATTGTTGAAATCTTTAGAAAAATAGCGTCACAATGAACTTGAGATTTTAAAGGATTGTTGAACTCTAAAGAAAAATGGCGTCAAAATAAAATTCAACTGTCTAGAAATCAATGATTAGTAACTTTAAGTCTACTTGGGGTCAAGAAGAGGAATCTTTGGTTTGATTTTAGGAAATCTCACAATTAATACACAGGAGTTTACCCCGGGTCACTAACTCGGAGGATTTTGAAAATATCTCTTATTTGTCAAAAAATGGTACTGTAAAGCACATTTCACCTCCAGGGTGCCTAATAGTGGAAACTAAAGCCTTCCACAGGTTCGATTTTCCCTTTTAGAATGGTTTCAAGTAATCACTAAAAATGTCTCACGGGCGAGTACCAGAGTCACTCAACATAGAGAATTTATCGAATTGTGAAATCTTAAGAAAAAATAGCGTCACAATGAACTTAAACCATCTAGATATTAATGCATAAGAACCTTTTTTCTACTTGGCAACCAGAAGAGGCATCCTTAGTTTGATTTTAAGAAATCACCAAAATTACACTCAGGCGTGTACCCCGGTTCAGTAACTCGGAGGATTTTCTAAAATATGTTTGATTTCTCAGAAAATAGGACAATAAAGCACATTATTCCCCCAGGGCGCCCAATAGTGGTAGTTAAAGCCTTTCACAGGTTCGATTTTGCCTTTTTAGAAAGATTTCAAAAATGCCTCACAGGCGTGTACCGGCGGTCACTAAACGTAGAGATTTTAAAGAATGGTTGAACTCTAAAGTAAAATGGCGCCAAAAGGAAATTCGACTGTCTAGAAATAAATGTATAGTAACCTTAAGCATACTTGGGGTCAAAAAGAGGAATCCTTAGTTTGATTTTAAGTAATCTCACAATTAATACACAGGCGTGTACCCTGGGTGAGGATTTTGAAAATATGTTTTATTTGTCAAAAAATGGTACTGTAAAGCACATGTAACCTCGTGGGTGCCTAATAGTGGAAAGTAAAACCTTCCACAGGTTCGATTTTCCCTTTTAGAATGGTTTCAAGTAATCACTAAAAATGCCTCACGGGCGTGTACCGGGGGTCACTGAACATAGTGAATTTATCGAATTGTGAAATCTTAAGAAAAATAGCGTCACAATGAACTTGGACCATCTAGATATCAATGCATAGGAACCTTTTGTCTACATGGCAACCAGAAGACGCATCCTTAGTTTTATTTTAAGAAATCACCAAAATTACAGTCAGTCGTGTACCCCGGTTCACTAACTCGGAAGATTTATTAAAATATGTTTGATTTCTCAGAAAATAGGACGGTAAAGCACATTATTCCCCCAGGGCGCCCAATAGTGGTAGTTAAACCCTTTCACAGGTTCGATTTTACAATTTTTAAAAGGTTTCAAAAATTCATCAAATATGACTCACGGGCGTGTACAGGGGGTCACTAAACATAGATATTTTAAAGAATTGTTGTACTCTAAAGAAAAATGGCGTCAAAATAAAATTCAACTGTCTAGAAATCAATGCTTAGTAACCTTAAGTCTACTTGGGGTCAAGAAGAGGAATCCTTAGTTTGATTTTATGAAATCTCACAATTAATACATAGGCGTGTACCCCAGGTCACTAACTCGGAGGATTTTGAAAATATGTCTTATTTGTCAAAAAATGGTACTGTAAAACACATTTCATCTCCAGGGTGCCTAATAGTGGAAACTAAAGTCTTCCACAGGTTCGATATTCCCTTTTAGAATGGTTTCAAGTAATTAAAAATGCCTCACGAGCGTGTACCAGGGGTCACTGAACATAAAGAGAATTTATCTGATTGTTGAAATCTTTAGGAAAATAGCGTCACAGTGAACTTGGACTATCTAGATAGCAATGCATAGGAACCTTAAGTCTAATTGGCAACTAGAAGAGGCATCCTTAGTTTGATTTTAAGAAATCACCAAAATTACACTCAGGCGTGTACCCCGGTTCACTAACTCGGAGGATTTTCTAAAATATGTTTGATTTCTCAGAAAATAAGACTGTAAAGCAAATTATTTCAACAGGGCGCCCAATAGTGGTAGTTAAAGCCTTTCACAGGTTCGATTTTTCCTTTTTAGAAAGATTTCAAAAATGCCTCACGGGCGTGTACCGGGGGTCACTAAACGTAGAGATTTTAAAGAATGGTTGAACTATAAAGAAAAATGGCGCCAAAAGGAAATTCGACTGTCTAGAAATCAATGCATAGTAACCTTAAGCCTACTTGGGGTCAAGAAGAGGAATCCTTAGTTTGATTATAACAAATCTCCTAATTAATACACAGGCGTGTACCCCGGGTCACTAACTCGGAAGATTTTGAAAATATGTTTTCTTTGTCAAAAAATGGTACTGTAAAGCACATTTCCACAAGTTCGATTTTCCCTTTTAGAATGGTTTCAAGTAATCACTAAATATGCCTCACGGGCGTGTACCGGGGGTCACTGAACAGTGAGAATTTATCGAATTGTTGAAATCTTAAGAAAAATAGCGTCACAATGAACTTAGACCATCTAGATATCGATGCATAGGAACCTTTTGTCTACTTGTCAAGCAGAAGAGGCATCATTAGTTTTATTTTAAGAAATCACCAAAATTACACCCAGTCGTGTACCCCGGTTCACTAACTCGGAAGATTTTTTAAAATATGTTTAATTTCTCAAGAAATAGGACGGTAAAGCACATTATTCCCCTAGGGTGCCCAATAGTGGTAGTTAAACCCTTTCACAGGTTCGATTTTGCCATTTTAGAAAGGTTTCAAAAATTCAGCAAATATGCCTCACGGGCGTGTACCGGCGGTCACTAAACTTATAGATTTTAAAGAATTGTTGAACTCTAAAGAAAAATGGCGTCAAAATAAAATTCAACTGTCTAGAAATCAATCCTTAGTAACCTTAAGTCTACTTGGGGTCAAGAAGAGGAATCCTTAGATTGATTTTATGAAATTTCACAATTAATACACAGGCGTGTACCCCGGGTCACTAACTCGGAGGATTTCGAAAATATGTCTTATTTGTCACAAAATGGTACTGTAAAGCACATTTCATCTCCAGGGTGCCTAATAGTGGAAACTAAAGTCTTCCACAGGTTCGATTTTCCCTTTTAGAATGGTTTCAAGTAATCACTAAAAATACCTCACGGGCGTGTACCAAGGGTCACTAAACATAGAGATTTTATCGAATTGTTGAATTCTTTAGAAAAATAGCATCACAGTGAACTTGGACTATCTAGATAGCAATTTATAAGAACCTTAAGTCTACTTGGCAACCAAAAGAGGCATCCTTAGTTTGATTTAAAGAAATTACCAAATTTACACTCAGGCGTGTACCCCGGTTCACTAACTCGGAGGATTTTCCAAAATATGTTTGATTTCTAAGAAAATAGGACTGTAAAGCACATTATTCACCCAGGGTGCCCAATAGTGGTAGTTAAAGCCTTTCACAGGATCGATTTTGCCTTTTTAGAAAGATTTCAAAAATTCACTAAATATGCCTCACGGAGGTGTAACGGGGGTCACTAAACGTAGAGATTTTAAAGAATTGTTGAACTCTAAAGAAAAATGGCGCCAAAAGGAAATTCGACTGTCTAGAAATCAATGCTTAGTAACCTTAAGTCGACTTGGGGTCAAGAAGAGGAATCCTTAGTTTGATTTTAAGAAATCTCACAATTAATACACAGGCGTGTACCCCGGGTCACAAACTCGTAGGATTTTGAAAATGTGTTCCATTAGTCAAAAAATGGTACTGTAAAGCACATTTCACCTCCAGGGTGCCTAATAGTGGAAACTAAAGCCTTCCACAGGTTCGATTTTGCCCTTTTAGAATGGTTTCAAGTAATCACTAAAAATGCCTCACGGGCGTGTACCGGGGGTCACTGACCATAGAAAATTTATCGAATTGTTGAAATCTTTAGAAAAATAGCGTCACAATGAACTTGGACCATCTAGATATCTATGCATAGGAACCTTTTGTCTACTTGGCATCCAGAAGAGGCATCCTTAGTTTTATTTTACGAAATCACCAAAATTACACTCAGTCGTGTACCCCGGTTCACTAATTCGGAAGATTTTTTAAAATATGTTTGAGTTCTCAGAAAATAGGACTGTAAAGCACGTTATTACCTCAGGGCGCCCATTAGTGGTAGTTAAAACCTTTCACAGGTTCGATTTTGCCTTTTTAGAAAGATTTCAAAAATTCACCAAAAATGCCTCACAGGCGTGTACCGGGGATCACTTAACGTAGAGATTTTAAATAATTGTTGAACTCTAAAGAAAAATGGCGCCAAAAGGAAATTTGAACGTCTAGAAATCATTGCTTAGTAACCTTAAGTCTTCTTGGGGTCAAGAAAAGGAATCCTTAGTTTGATTTTATGAAATCTCATAATTATAACACTGGCGTGTACCCCGGGTCACAAACTCGGAGGATTTTGAAAATATGTCTTATTTGTCAAAAAATGGTACTGTAATGCACAATTCACCTCCAGGGTGCCTAATAGTGGAAACTAAAGCCTTCCACAGGTTCGATTTTGCCCTTTTAGAATGGTTTCAAGTAATCACTAAAAATGCCTCACTGGCGTGTACCGGGGGTCACTGACCATAGAAAATTTATCGAATTGTTGAAATCTTTAGAAAAATAGCGTCACAATGAACTTGGACCATCTAGATATCTATGCATAGGAACCTTTTGTCTACTTGGCATCCAGAAGAGGCATCCTTAGTTTTATTTTACGAAATCACCAAAATTACACTCAGTCGTGTACCCCGGTTCACTAATTCGGAAGATTTTTTAAAATATGTTTGAGTTCTCAAAAAATAGGACTGTAAAGCATGTTATTACCCCAGGGCGCCCAATAGTGGTAGTTAAAACCTTTCACAGGTTCGATTTTGCCTTTTTAGAAAGATTTCAAAAATTCACCAAAAACGCCTCACAGGCGTGTACCGGGGATCACTTAACGTAGAGATTTTAAATAATTGTTGAACTCTAAAGAAAAATGGCGCCAAAAGGAAATTTGAACGTCTAGAAATCATTGCTTAGTAACCTTAAGTCTTCTTGGGGTCAAGAAGAGGAATCCTTATTTTGATTTTATGAAATCTCACAATTAATACACAGGAGTGTACCCCGGGTCACTAACTCGGAGGATTTTGAAAATATGTCTTATTTGTCAAAAAATGGTACTGTTAAGCACATTTCACCTCCAGGGTGCCAAATAGTGGACACTAAAGTCTTCCACAAGTTGGATTTTCCCTTTTAGAATGGTTTCAAGTAATCACTAAAAATGTCTCACGGGCCTGTACCGGGGGTCACAGAACATAGAGATTTTATTGAATTGTTGAAATCTATAGAAAATAGCGTCACAGTGAACTTGGACTATCTAGAAAGCAATGCATAGGAACCTTAAGTCTACTTGGAAACCAGAAGAGGCATCCTTAGCTTGATTTTAAGAAATCACCAAAATTACACTCAGGCGTGTACCCTGTTTCACTAATTCGGAGGATTTTCTAAAATATGTTTGATTTCTCAGAAAATAGGACTGTAAAGCACATTATTCCCCCAGGGCGCCCAATAGTGGTAGTTAAATCCTTTCACAGGTTCGATTTTGCCTTTTTAGAAAGATTTCAAAAATTCACCGAAAATGCCTCCCAGGCGTATAACGGGGATCACTAAACGTAGAGATTTTAAAAAATTGTTGAACTCTAAAGAAAAATGGCGCCAAAAGGAAATTCGACTGTCTAGAAATCAGTGCTTAGTAACCTTAAGTCTACTTCGGGTCAAGAAGAAGAATCCTTTGTTTGGTTTTATGAAATCTCACAATTAATACACAGCGTGTACCCCGGGTCACTTACTTGGAGGATTTTGAAAATATGTCTTATTTGTCAAAAATGGTACTGTTAAGCACATTTTACCTCCAGGGTGCCTAGTAGTGGAAACTAAAGTCTTCCACAGGTTCGATTTTCCCTTTTAGAATGGTTTCAAGTAATCACTAAAAATGCCTCACGGGCGTGTACCGGGGGTCACGGAACATAGAGATGTTATTGAATTATTGAAATCCTTAGAAAAATAGTGTCACATTGAACTTGGACTATCTAGATAGCAATGCATCCGAACCTTTAGTCTACTTTGCAACCAGAAGAGGCATCCTTAGTTTGATTTTAAGAAATCACCAAAATTACACTCAGGCGTGTACCCCGGTTCACTAACTCGGAGGATTTTCTAAAATATGTTTGATTTCTCAGAAAATAGGACTGTAAAGCACATTATTCCCCCAGGGCGCCCAATAGTGGTAGTTAAATCCTTTCACAGGTTCGATTTTGCCTTTTTAGAAAGATTTCAAAAATTCACCGAAAATACCTCCCAGGCGTATAACGGGGATCACTAAACGTAGAGATTTTAAAAAATTGTTGAACTCTAAAGAAAAATGGCGCCAAAAGGAAATTCGACTGTCTAGAAATCATTGCTTAGTAACCTTAAATCTACTTGGGGTCAAGAAGAGGAATCCTTAGTTTGATTTAAAGAAATCTCACAATTAATACAGAGGCGTGTACCCCGGGTCACTAACTCGGTGGATTTTGAAAATATGTCTTATTTATCAAAAAAAATGGTACTGTAAAGCACATTTCACCTCCAGGGTGCCTAATAGTGGACACTAAAGTCTTCCACAGGTTCGATTTTCCCTTTTAGAATGGTTTCAAGTAATCACTAAAAATGCCTCACGGGCGTGTACCGGGGGTCACGGAACATAGAGATGTTATTGAATTATTGAAATCCTTAGAAAAATAGTGTCACAGTGAACTTGGACTATCTAGATAGCAATGCATCCGAACCTTTAGTCTACTTTGCAACCAGAAGAGGCATCCTTAGTTTGATTTTAAGAAATCACCAAAATTACACTCAGGCGTGTACCCCGGTTCACTAACTCGAAGGATTTTCTAAAATATGTTTGATTTCTCAGAAAATAGGACTGTAAAGCACATTATTCCCCCAGGGTGCCCAATAGTGGTAGTTAAAGCCTTTCACAGGTTTGATTTTGCCTTTTTAGAAAGATTTCAAAAATTCAACAAAAATGCCTCACGGGAATGTACCGTGGGTCAATAAACGTAGAGATTTTAAAGAATTGTTGAACTCTAAAGAAAAATGGCGCCAAAAATAAATTCGACTGTCTAGAAATCAATGCTTAGTAACTTTAAGTGTACTTGGGGTCAAGAATAGGAATCCTAACTTTGATTTTAAGAAATCTCACAATTAATACACAGGCGTGAACCCCGGGTCACTAACTCGGAGGATTTTGAAAATATGTTTTATTTGTCCAAAAATGGTACTGTAAAGCACATTACACCTCCAGGGTCCTAATAGTGGAAACTAAAGTCTTCCACAGGTTCAGTTTCCCTTTTAGAACACTGAAGATAGAGATTTTATCGAATTGTTGAAATCTTTAGAAAAATAGCGTCACAGTGAACTTGGACTATCTTGATAGCAATACATAGGAACCTTTTTTTCTACTTGGCAACCAGAAGAGGCATCCTTACTTTTATTTTAAGAAATCACCAAAATTACATTCAGGCGTGTACCCCGGTTCACTAACTCGGAGGATTTTCTAAAATATGTTTGATTTCTCAGAAAATAGGACTGTAAAGCACATTATTCCCCCAGGGTGCCTAATTGTGGTAGTTAAAGCCTTTCACAGGTTCGATTTTGCCTCTTTAGAAAGATTTCAAAAATTCACCAAAAATGCCTCACAGGCGTGTACCGGGGGTTCCTAAACGTAGAGATTTTAAAGAATTGTTGAACTCTAAAGAAAAATGGCGCCAAAAGGAAATTCGATTGTCTAGAAATCATTACTTAGTAACCTTAAATCTACTTGGGGTCAAGAAGAGGAATCCATAGTTTTATTTTATGAAATCTCACAATTAATACACAGGCGTGTACCCCGTGTCACTAACTCGGAGGATTTTGAAAATATCTCTTATTTGTCAAAAAATGGTACTGTAAAGCACATTTCACCTCCAGGGTGCCTAATAGTGGACACTAAAGTCTTCCAAAGGTTCGATTTTCCCTTTTAGAATGGTTTCAAGTAATCACTAAAAATGCCTCACGGGCGTGTACCGGGGGTCACGGAACATAGAGATTTTATTGAATTGTTGAAATCTTCGAAAAATAGCGTCACAGTGAACTTGGACTATCTAGATAGCAATGCATAGGAACCTTAAGTCTACTTGGCAACCAGAAAAGGCATCCTTAGTTTGATTTTAAGAAATCACCAAAATTACACTCATGCGTGTACCCCGGTTCACTAACTCAGAGGATTTTCTAAAATATGTTTGATTTCTCAGAAAATAGGACTGTAAAGCACATTATTCCCCCAAGGCGCCCAATAGTGGTAATTAAAGCCTTTAACAGGTTCGATTTTGCCTTTTTAGAAAGATTTAAAAAATTCAACAAAAATGCCATACGGGCGTGTACCGGGGGTCACTAAACGTAGAGACTCTAAAGAATTGTTGAACTCTAAAGAAAAATGGCGCCAAAAGGAAATTCGACTGTCTAGAAATCAATGCTCAGTAACTTTAAGTCTACTTGGGGTCAAGAATAGGAATCCTTAGTTTGATTTTATGAAATCTCACAATTAATACACAGGCGTGTACCCCGTGTCACTAACTCGGAGGATTTTGAAAATATGTCTTATTTGTCAAAAAATGGTACTGTAAATCACATTTTGACCTCCAGGGTGCTTTATAGTGGAAACTAAAGTCTTCCACAAGTTCGATTTTCCGTTTTGGAATGGTTTCAAGTAATCACTAAAAATGCCTCACGGGCGTGTACCGGGGGTCAGTGAACATAGAGAATTTATCGAATTGTTGAAATCTTAAGAAAAATAGCGTCACAATGAACTTGGACCATCTAGATATCAATGCATAGGAGCCTTTTGTCTACTTCGCAACCAGAAGAGGCATCCTTAGTTTTATTTTAAGAAATGTGCAAAATTACACTCAATCGTGTACCCCGGTTCACTAACTCGAAGGATTTTCTAAAATATGTTTGATTTCTCAGAAAATAGGACTGTAAAGCACATTATTCCCCCAGGGCGCCCAATAGTGGTAGTTAAAGCCTATCACAGGTTCGATTTTGCCTTTTTAGAAAGATTTCAAAAATTCACTAAAAATGACTCACGGGCGTGTACCGGGGGTCACTAAACATAGAGATTTTATAGAATTGTTGGACTCTAAAGAGAAATGGGGCCAAAAGAAAATTCGACTGTCTAGAAATCAATGCTTTGTAACCTTAAGTCTACTTGGGGTCAAGAAGATGAATCCTTAGTTTGATTTAAAGAAATCTCACAATTAATACACAGGCGAGTACCCCGGGTCACTAACTCGGAGGATTTTGAAAATATGTCTTATTTGTCAAAAAATGGTACTGTAAAGCACATTTCACCTCCGGGGTGCCTAATAGTGGAAACTAAAGTCTTCCACAAGTTCGATTTTCCCTTTTATAATGGTTTCAAGTAATCACTAAAAATGCCTCACGGGCGTGTACCGGGGGTCAGTGAACATAGAGATTTTATCGAATTGTTTAAATCTTAAGAAAAATAGCGTTACAATGAACTTAGACCATCTACATATCAATGCATAAGAACCTTTTGTTACTTGGCAACCAGAAGAGGCATCCTTAGTTTTATTTAAAGAAGTCACCAAAATTACCCTCAGTCGTGTACCCTGGTTCACTAACTTAGAAGAATTTTTAAAATATGTCTCATTTCTCATAAAATAGGACGGTAAAGCAAATTATTCCCCCAGGGCTCCCAATAGTGGTAGTTAAACCCTTTCAGACGTTCAATTTTGCCATATTAAAAAGGTTTCAAAAATTCACCAAATATGCCTCACGGGCGTGTACCGGGGGTCACTAAACACAGAGATTTTAAAGAATTGTTGAACTCTAAAGAAAAATGGCGTCAAAATAAAATTCAACTGTCTATAAATCAATGCTTTGTAACCTTAAGTCTACTTGGGGTCAAGAAGAGGAATCCTTAGTTTGATTTTATGAAATCTCACAATTAATACACAGGCGTGTACCCCGGGTCACTGACTCGGAGGATTTTGAAAAAATTTCTTATTTATCAAAAAATGGTATTGTAAAGCACATTTCACCTCCAGGGTGCTTAATAGTGGAAACTAAAGTCTTCCACAGGTTCGATTTTCCTTTTACAATGGTGACAAGTAATCACTAAAATTGCCTCACGGGCGTGTACCGGGGGTCACTGAAAATAGAGATTTTATCGAGTTGTTGAAATCTTTAGAATAATAGCGTCACAGTGAACTTGGACTATATAGATAGCAATGCGTTAGAACCTTAAGTCTACTTGGAAACCAGAAGGGCATCCTTAATTTGATTGTAAGAAATCACCAAAATTACACTCAGGCGTGTACCCCGGTTCACTAACTCGGAGGATTTTCTAAAATATGTTTGATTTCTCAAAAAATAGGAGTGTAAAGCACATTATTCCCCGAGGGTGCCCAATCGTGGTAGTTAAATCCATTCACAGATTCGATTTTGCCTTTTTTGAAAGATTTCAAAAATTCACCAAAAATGCCTCACAGACGTGTACCGGGGGTTACTAAACGTAGAGATTTTAAAGAATTGTTGAACTCTAAAGAAAAATGGCGCCAAAAGGAAATTCGACTGTCTAGAAATCATTGCTTAGTAACCTTAAATCTACTTGGGGTCAAGAAGAGGAATCCTTAGTTTGATTTTATGAAATCTCACAATTAATACACAGGCGTGTACCCCTGGTCACTAACTCGGAGGATTTTGAAAATATGTCTTATTTGTCAAAAAATGGTACTGTAAAGCACATTTCACCTCCAGGGTGCCTAATAGTGGACACTAAAGTCTTCCAAAGGTTCGATTTTCCCTTTTAGAATGGTTTCAAGTAATCACTAAAAATGCCTCACAGGCGTGTACCGGGGGTCACGGAACATAGAGATTTTATTAAATTGTTGAAATCTTTCGAAAAATAGCGTCACAGTGAACTTGGACTATCTAGATAGCAATGCATAGGAACCTTAAGTCTACTTGGCAAGCAGAAGAGGCATCCTTAGTTTGATTTTAAGAAATCACCAAAATTACACTTATGCATGTACCCCGGTTCACTAACTCAGAGGATTTTCTAAAATATGTTTGATTTCTCAGAAAATAGGACTGTAAAGCATATTATTCCCCCAGGGCGCCCAATAGTGGTAATTAAAGCCTTTAACAGGTTCGATTTTGCCGTTTTAAAAAGATTTAAAAAATTCAACAAAAGTGCCACACGGGCGTGTACCGGGGGTTACTAAACGTAAAGATTTTAAAGAATTGTTGAACTCTAAAGAAAAATGGCGCCAAAAGGAAATTCGACTGTCTAGAAATCAATGCTCAGTAACTTTAAGTCTACTTGGGGTCAAGAATAGGAATCCTTAGTTTGATTTTATGAAATCTCACAATTAATACACAGGCGTGTACCCCGTGTCACTAACTCGGAGGATTTTGAAAATATGTCTTATTTGTCAAAAAATTGTACAGTAAAGCACATTTCACCTCCAGGGTGCCTAATATTGGAAACTAAAATCTTCATAGGTTCGATTTTCACTTTTAGAATGGCTTTAAGTAATCACTAAAAATGCCTCACGGGCGTGTACCAGGGGTCACTGAACATAGAGATTTTATCGAATTGTTTAAATCTTTAGAAAAATTGCGTCACAGTGAACTTGGACTATCTAGATAGCAATGCATATGAACCTTACGTCTACTTGGCCACCAGATGAGGCATCCTTAGTTTGATTTTAAGAAATCACCAAAATTACACTCAGGCGTGTACCCGGTTCACTAACTCGAAAGATTTTTTAAAATATGTTTGATTTCTCAGAAAATAGGACTGTAAAGCACATTATTCTGCCAGGGCGCCCAATAGTGGTAGTTAAAGCCTTTCACAGGTTCGATTTTCCCTTTTTAGAAAGATATCAAAAATTCACAAAAAATACCTTACGGGCATGTACCGGAGGTCACTAAAACTAGAGATTTTAATGAATTGTTGAACGCTACGGAAAAATGGCACCAAAAGGAAATTCGACTGTCTAGAAATTAATGCTTAGTAACCTTAAGTCTACTTGGGATCAAGAAGAGGAATCCTTAGTTTGATTTTAAGAAATCTCACAATTAATACACAGGCGTGTACCCCGGGTCACTAACTTGGAGGATTTTGAAAATATGTTTTATTTGTAAAAAAATGGTACTGTAAAGCACATTTCACCTCCAGGATGCCTAATAGTGGAAACTAAAGCTTTCCACAGGTTCGATTTTCCCTTTTAGAATGGTTACAAGTAATCACTAAAAAAGCCTCACGGGCGTGTACCGTGGGTCACCGAACATGGAGAATTTATCGAATTGCTGAAATCCTAAGAAAAATAGCGTCCCAATGAACTTGGACCATCTAGATATCAATGCATAGGAACCTTTGGTCTACTTGGCAACCAGAAGAGGCATCATTAGTTTTATTTTAAGAAATCACCAAAATTACACTCAGACGTGTACCCCGCTTCACTAACTCGGAAGATTTTTTAAAATATGTTTGATTTCTCATAAAATAGGACGGTAAAGCTCATTATTCCCTACGAGCGCCCAATAGTGGTAGTTAAAGCCTTTCACAGGTTCGATTTATCCTTCTTAGAAAGATTTCAAAATTTCACCAAATATGCTAAACGCCCATGAGGCAAAATCGAAACCTTTCTAAAATGGCAAAATCGAAACCTTTCTGAAACCTTTCTAAAATGGAAAAATCGAACCTGTGAAAGGGTTTAACTACCACTATTGGGCGCCCTGGGTGAATAATGTGCTTTACTGTCCTATTTTCTGAGAAATCAAACATATTTTAAAAAATCTTCCGAGTTAGTGAAGCGGGGTACACGACTGAGTGTAATTTTGGTGATTTCTTAAAATAAAACTAAGGATGCCTCTGGTTGCCAAGTAGACAAAAGGTTCCTATGCATTGATATCTAGATGGTCCAAGTTCATTGTGACGCTATTTTTCATAAGATTTCAGCAATTCGTTAAATTCTCCATGTTTGGTGCCCCCGGTACTCGCCCGTGAGGCTTTTTTAGTGATTACTTGAAACCATTCTAAAAGGGAAAATCGAACCTGTGGAAAGCTTTAGTTTCCACTACTAAGCACCCTGGAGGTGAAATGTGCTTTACAGTACCATTTTTTGACAAATAAAACATATTTTAAAAATCCTCCGAGTTAGTGACCCGGGGTACACGCCTGTGTATTAATTGTGAGATTTCTTAAAATCAAACTAAGGACTCCTCTTCCTGACCCCAAGGAGAGTTAAGGTTACTAGGCATTAATTTCCAGACAGTCGAATTTCCTTTTGGCGCCATTTATCTTTAGAGTTAAACAATTCTTTAAAATCTCTACTTTTAGTGACCCCCGGTACACGCCCGTGAGGCATATTTGTTTAATTTTTTAAACCTTTCTAAAATGGAAAAATTGAACCTGTGAAAGGGTTTAACTACCCCTATTGGGCGCCTGGGAGAATAATGTGCTTTACCGTCCTATTTTCTGAGAAATCAAACATATTTAAGAAAATCCTCCGAGTTAGTGAACCGGGGTACACGACTGAGTGTAATTTTGGTGATTTCTTATAATCAAATTAAGGATGCCTCTTCTGGTTGCCAAGTGGACTTTAGGTTCCTATGCATTGCTATTTAGATAGTCTAAGTTCACTGTGACGCTATTTTTCTAAAGATTTCAACAATTCGACAAAATCTCTATGTTGAGTGACCCCCGGTACACGCACATGAGGCATTTTTAGTGATTACTTGAAACCATTTTAAAAGGGATAATCGAACCTGTGGAAGACTTTAGTTTCCACTATTAGGCACCGTGGAGGTGAAATGTGCTTTACAGTACCATTTTTTGACAAATAAGACATATTGTCAAAATCCTCCAAGTTAGTGACCCGGGGTACATGCTTGTGTATTAAATGTGAGATTTCATAAAATCAAACTAAGGATTCCTCTTCTTGACCTCAAGTAGACTTAAGGTTACTAAGCATTGATTTCTAGACAGTTGAATTTTATTTTGACGCCATTTTTCTTTAGAGTTCATTAATTCTTAAAAATCTCTATGTTTAGTGACCCCCGGTACACGCCTGTGAGGCATATTTGGTGAATTATTGAAACCTTTCTAAAATGGCAAAATCGAACCTGTGAAAGGGTTTAACAACCACTATTGGGCGCCCTCGGGGAATAATGTGCTTTACCGTCCTATTTTCTGAGAAATCAAACTTATGTTAAAAAATCTTCCGAGTTCGTGAACTGCGGTACACGACTGAGTGTAATTTTGGTGATTTCTTAAAATAAAACTAAGGATGCCTCTTCTGGATGCCAAGTAACAAAAGTTCTTATGCATTGATATCTAGATGGTCCAAGTTCATTGTGATGCTATTTTTCTTAAGATTTAAACAATTCGATAAATTCTCTAAGTTCAGTGACCCCCGGTACAAGCCCGTGAGGCATTTTTAGTGATTACTTGAAACCATTCTAAAAGGGTAAATCGAACCTGTGGAAGGATTAAGTTTCCACTATTAGGCACCTTGGAGGTTAAATGTGCTTTACAGTACCATTTTTTGACAAATAGAATATATTTTCAAAATCCTCCGAGTTAGTAACTCCGGGTACACGCCTGTGTATTAATTGTGAGATTTCTTAAAATCAAACTAAGGATTCCTCTTCTTGACCCCAAGTAGACTTAAGGTTACTAAGCATGATTTCTAGACAGTCGAATTTCCTTTTTGCTCCATTTTTCTGTAGAGTTCAACAATTATTTAAAATCTCTACGTTTAGTGACCCCCGGTACACGCCCGTGAGGAATTTTTGGTGAATTTTTGAAATCTTTCTAAAAAGGCAAAATCGAACCTGTGAAAGGCTTTAACTACCACGATTGGGAACCAGGGGGAATAATGTGCTTTACAGTCCTATTTTCTGAGAAATCAAACATATTTTAGAAAATACTCCGAGTTAGTGAACCGGGGCACACGCCTGAGTGTAATTTTGGTGATTTCTTAAAATAAAACTAAGGATGCCTCTTCTGGTTACCAAGTAGAAAAAAGGTTCCTATGTATTGCTATCTAGATAGTCCAAGTTCACTTTTTCTAAACATTTCAACAATTCAATAAAATCTCTATGTTCAGTGACCCCCGGTACACGCCCGTGAGGTATTTTTATTGATTACTTGAAACCATTCTAAAAGAGAAAATCGAACCTGTGGAAGACTTTAGTTTCCACTATTAGGCACCCTGGAAGTGAAATGTGCTTTACAGTACCATTTTTTGACTAATAAAAAATATTTTCAAAATCCTCCGAGTTAGTGACCCGGGGTACACGCCTGTGTATTAATTGTGAGATTTTTTAAATCAAAGTAAGGATTCCTCTTCTTGACCCAGAGTAGACTTAAATTTACTAAGCATTGATTTCTAGACAGTAGAATTTCCTTTTGGCGCCATTTTTCTTTAGAGTTAACCAATTCTTTTAAATCTCTACGTATAGTGACCCCCGGTACACGCCCGTGAGACATTTTTTGTGAATTTTTGCAATCTTTCTAAAAAGGCAAAATTGAACCTGTGAAAGGCTTTAACTACCACTATTGGGCGCCCTGGGGGAATAATATGCTTTACGTTCCTATTTTCTTAGAAATCAAATATATTTTAGAAAATCCTCCGAGTTAGTGAACCGGGGTACACGCATGAGTGTAATTTTGGTGATTTCTTAAAATAAAACTAAGGATACCTCTTCTGGTTGCCAAGTAGAAAAAAGGTTCGTATGTATTGCTATCTATATAGTCCAAGCTCACTGTGACGCTATTTTTCTACAGATTTCAACAATTCGATAAAATCACTATCTTCAGTGACCCCCGGTACACGCCCGTGAGGTATATTTAGTGATTACTTGAAACCATTCTAAAAGGGAAACCGAACCTGTGGAAGACTTTAGTTTCCACTATTAGGCCCCCTGGAGGTGAAATGTGCTTTACAGTACCATTTTTGGACAAATAAAATATATTTTCAAAATCCTCCGAGTTAGTGACCCGGGGTACACGCCTGTGTATTAATTGTGAGATTTTTTAAAATCAAAGTAAGGATTCCTCTTCTTGACCCCAAGTAGACTTAAAGTTACTGAGCGTTGATTTCTAGACAGTCGAGTTTCCTTTTGGCCCCATTTTTCTTTAGAGTTCAACAATTCTTTAAAATCTCTACGTTTAGTGACCCCTAGTACACGCCCGTGAGACATTTTTGGTGAATTTTTGCAATCTTTCTAAAAATGCAAAATTGAACCTGTGAGAGGCTTTAACTACCACTATTGGGAACCTTGGGGGAATAATGTGCTTTACAGTCCTATTTTCTGAGAAATCAAACATATTTTAGAAAATCCTCCGAGTTAGTGAACTGGGGTATACGCCAGAGTATAATTTTGGTGATTTCTTAAAATAAAACTAAGGATGCCTCTTCTGGTTGCCAAGTACAAAAAAGGTTCCTACGTATTGCTATCTAGATAAGTCCAAGCTCACTGTGACGCTATTTTTCTAAAGATTTCAACAATCCGAGTTAGTGTCCCGGGGTACACGCCTGTGTATTAATTCTGAGATTTTTTAAAATCAAAGTAAGGATTCCTCTTCTTGACCCCAAGCAGACTTAAAGTTACTGAGCGTTGATTTCTAGACAGTCGAATTTCCTTTTGGCGCCATTTTTCTTTAGAGTTCAACAATTCTTAAAAATCTCTACGTTTAGTGACCCCCGGTACACGCTTGTGAGACATTTTTGGTGAATTTTTGCAATCTTTCTAAAAAGGCAAAATTGAACGTGTGAAAGGCTTTAACTACCACTATTGGGCGCCCTGGGGGAATAATGTGCTTTACAGTCCTATTTTCTTAGAAATCAAACATATTTTAGAAAATCCTCCGAGTTAGTGAACCGGGGTACACGCCTGAGTGTAATTTTGGTGAATTCTTAAAATCAAGCTGAGGATGCCTTTTCTGGTTGCCAAGTAGACTTAAGGTTCCTATGCATTGCTATCTAGATAGTCCAAGTTCATTGTGACGCTATTTTTCTAAAGTTTTCAACAATTCAATAAAATCTCTATGTTCAGTGACCCCCGGTACATGCCCGTGAGGCATTTTTAGTGATTACTTGAAACCATTCTAAAAGGGAAAATCCAACCTGTGGAAGACTTTAGTTTCCACTATTAGGCACCCTTGAGGTGAAATGTGCTTTACTGTACCATTTTTTATAAGACATATTTTCAAAATCCTCCGAGTTAGTGACCCGGGGTACACGCCTGTGTATTAATTGTGAGATTTCTTTAAATCAAACTAAGTATTCATCTTCTTGACCCCAAGTAGACTTAAGGTTACAAAGCATTGATTTCTAGACAGTCGAATTTCCTTTTGGCACCATTTTTCTTTAGAGTTCAACAATTCTTTAAAATCTCTACGTTTAGTGATCCCCGGTACACGCCCGTGAGGCATTTTTGGTGAATTTTTGAAATCTTTCTAAAAAGGAAAAATCGAACCATTGAAAGGCTTTAACTACCACTATTGGGCGCCCTGGGGAATAATGTGCTTTACAGTCCTATTTTATGAGGAATCAAACATATTTTAAAAAATCTTCCGAATTAGAGAACCGGGGTACACGACTGAGTGTAATTTTTGTGATTTCTTAAAATAAAACAAAGGATGCCTCTTCTGGTTTACAAGTAGACAAAAGGTTCCTATGCATTGATATCTAGATGGTCCAAGTTCATTGTGACGCTATTTTTCTTAAGATTTCAACAATTCAATAAATTCTCTATGTTCAGTGACCCCCGGTACACGCCCGTGAGGCATTTTTAGTGATTACTTGAAACCATTCTAAAAGGGAAAATCGAGCCTGTGGAAGGATTTCGTTTCCACTATTAGGCACCCTGGAGCTGAAATGTGCTTTACAGTACCATTTTTTGACAAATAAAACATATTTTCAAAATCCTCCGAGTTCGTGACCCGGGGTACACGCCTGTGTATTAATTGTGAGATTTCTTAAAATCAAACTAAGGATTCCTCTTCTTGTCCCCAAGTAGACTTAAGGTTACTAAGCATTGATTTCTAGACAGTCGAATTTCCTTTTGGCGCCATTTTTCTTTAGAGTTCAACAATTCTTTAAAATCTCTACGTTTAGTGACCCCCGGTACACGCCCGTGAGGCATTTTAGTGAATTTTTGAAATCTTTCTAAAAAAGAAAAATCGAACCTGTGAAAGGCTTTAACCACCACTATTGTGCGCCCTGGGGAATAATGTGAACCGGGGTACACGACTGAGTGTAAACCGGGGTACATATTTTAAACATATTTTAAAAAATCTTCCAAATTAGTGAACCGGGGTACACGACTGAGTGTAATTTTGGTGATTTCTTAAAATAAAACTAAGGATGCCTCATCTGGTTGCCAAGTAGACAAAAGGTTCCTATGCATTGATATCTAGATGGTCCAAGTTCATTGTTACGCTATTTTTCTTAAGATTTCAACAATTTAATAAATTCTCTATGTTCCGTGACCCCCGGTACACACCCGTGAGGCATTTTTAGTGATTACTTGAAACCATTCTAAAAGGGAAAATCGAACCTGTGGAAAAATTTAGTTTCCATTATTAGGAACCCTGGAGGTGAAATGTGCTTTACACAGGCGTGTACCCCGGGTCACTAACTCAGAGCACATTTCACCTCCAGGGTGCCTAATAGTGGAAACTAAAGTCTTCCACAGGTTCGATTTTCCCTTTTAGAATGGTTTCAAGTAGTCACTAAAAATACCTCACGGGCGTGTACCGAGGGTCAATGAACATAGAGATTTTATCGAATTGTGAAATCTTTAGAAAAATAGCGTTACAGTGAACTTGGACTATCTAGATAGCAATGCATAGGAACCTTAAGTCTACTTGGCAACCAGAAGAGGCATCCTTAGTTTGATTTTAAGAAATCACAAAAATTACACTCAGGCGTGTACGCCGGTTCACTAACTCGGAGGATTTTCTAAAATATGCTTGATTTCTCAGAAAATAGGACTGTAAAACACATTATTCCCCTAGGGTGCCCAATAGTGGTAGTTAAAGCCTTTCAGAGGTTCGATTTTGCCTTTTTAGAAAGATTTCAAAAATTCACAAAAAATGCCTCACGGGCGTGTACCGGGGGTCGCTAAACGTAGAGATTTTAAAGAATTGTTGAACTCTAAAGAAAAATGGCGCCAAAAGGAAATTCGACTGTCTAGAAATCAATGCTTAGTAACCTTAAGTCTACTTGGGGTGAAGAAGAGGAATCGTTAGTTTGACTTTAAGAAATCTCACAATTAATGCACAGGAGTTTACCCCGGGTCACTAACTCGGAGGATTTTGAAAATATCTCTTATTTGTCAAAAAATGGCACTGTAAAGCACATTTCACCTCGAGTGTGCCTAATAGTGGAAACTAAAGCCTTCCACAGGTTCGATTTTCCCTTTTAGAATGGTTTCAAGTAATCACTAAAAATGCCTCACGGGCGTGTACCGGGGGTCACTGAACATAGAGAATTTATCGAATTGTTGAAATCTTATGAAAAATAGCGTCACAATGAACTTGGACCATCTAGATATCAATGCATAGGAACCGTTTGTCTATTTGGCAACCAGAAGTGGCATCCTTAGTTTTAGTTTAAGAAAACACTAAAATTACACTCAGTCGTGTACCCCGGTTCACTTAGTCGGAAAATTTTTTAAAATATGTTTGATTTCTCATAAAATAGGACGGTAAAGCAAATTATTCCCCCAGGGCTCCTAATAGTGGTAGTTAAACCCTTTCACAGGTTCGATTTTTCCATTTTTGAAAGGTTTCAAAAATTCACCAAATATGCCTCAAGGGCGTGTACCGGGGGTCACTAAACATAGAGATTTGAAAGAATTTTTGAACTCTAAAGAAAAATGGCGTCAAAAATAAAATTCAACTGTCTAGAAATAAATGCTTAGTAACCTTAAGTATACTCTGGGTCAAGAAGAGGAATCCTTAGTTTTATTTTATTAAATCTCACAATTAATACACAGGAGTTTTCCCCGGGTCACTAACTCGGAGGATTTTGAAAATATGTTTTATTTGTCAAATAAAGGTACTGTAAAGCACATTTCACCTCCAGGGTGCCTAATAGTGGAAAGTAAAGCCTTCCACAGGTTCGATTTTCCCTTTTAGAATGGTTTCAAGTAATCACTAAAAATGCCTCACGGGCGTGTACCGGGGGTCACTGAACATAGAGAATTTATTGAATTGTTGAAATCTTAAGAAAAATAGCGTCACGATGAACTTGGACCATCTAGATATCAATGCATAGGAACCTTTTGTCTACTTGGCAACAAGAAGAGGCATCCTTAGTTTTATTTTAAGAAATCACCAAAATTACACTCAGTCGAATACCCCGGTTCACTAACTCGGAGGATTTTCAAAAATATGTTTGATTTCTCAGTAAATAGGACTGTAAAGCACATTATTCCCCCCGGGCGCCCAATAGTGGTAGTTAAAGCCTTTCACAGGTTCGATTTTGCCTGTTTAGAAAGATTTCAAAAATTCACTAAAAATGCCTCACGGGCGTGTACCGGGGGTCACTATACGTAGAAATTTTAAAGAATTGTTTAACTCTAAAGAAAAATGGCGCCAAAAGGAAATTCGACTGTCTAGAAATCAATGCTTAGTAACCTTAAGTCTACTTGGGGTCAAGAAGAGGAATAATTAGTTTGATTTTAAGAAATCTCACAATTAATACACAGGCGTGTACCCCGGGTCACTAACTTGGAGGATTTTGAAAATATGTTTTATTTGTCAAAAAATGGTACTGTAGAGCACATTTCACCTCCAGGGTGCCTAATAGTTGAAACTAAAGTCTTCCACTGGTTCGATTTTCCCTTTTAGAATGGTTTCAACTAATCACTAAAAATACCTCACGGGCGTGTACCGGGGGTCACTGAACATATAGATTTTATCGAATTGTTTAAATCTTTAGAAAAATAGCGTCACAGTGAACTGGGACTATCTAGATAGCAATGCATAGGAACCTTAAGTCTACTTGGCAACCAGAAGAGACATCCTTAGTTTGATTTTAAGAAATCACCAAAATTACACTCAGGCGTGTACCCCGGTTCACTAACTCAGAGGATTTTCTAAAATATGTTTGATTTCTCAGAAAATAGGATTGTAAAGCACATTATTCCCCTAGGGCACCCAATAGTGGTAGTTAAAACCTTTCAAGGGTTCGATTTTGCCTTTTTAGAAAGATTTCAAAAATTCACTAAAAATGCCTCACGGGAGTGTACCGGGGGTCACTATACGTAGAGATTTTAAATAATTGTTGAACTCTAAAGAAAAATGGCGCCAAAAGGAATTTCGACTGTCAAGAAATCAATGCTTAGAAACCTTAAGTATACTTGGGGTCTGGAAGAGGAATAATTAGTTTGATTATAAGAAATCTCAAAATTAATACATAGGCGTGTACCCCGGGTCACTAACTCGGACGATTTTGAAAATATGTTTTATTTGTCAAAAAATGGTACTGTAAAGCACATTTCACCTCCAGGGTGCCTAATAGTTGAAACTAAAGCCTTCCAGGGGTTCGATTTTCCCTTTTATAATGGTTTCAAGTAATCACTAAAAATGCCTCACAGGCGTGTACCGGGGGTCACTGAACATAGAGAATTTATCGAATTGTTGAAATCTTAAGAAAAATTGCGACACAATGAACTTGGACCATTTAGATATCAATGCATAGGAACCTTTTGTCTACTTGGCAACAAGAAGAGGCATCCTTAGTTTTATTTTAAGAAATCACCAAAATTACTGTCAGTCGTGTACCCCGGTACACTAACTCGGAAGATTTGTTAAAATATGTTTGATTTCTCAGAAAACAGGACGGTAAAGCACATTATTCCCCCCGGGCGCCTAATAGTGGTAGTTAAACCCTTTCACAGGTTCGATTTTGCAATTTTTGAAAGGTTTCAAAAATTCACGAAATATGCCTCACGGGCGTGTACCGGGGGTCACTAAACATAGAGATTTTAAAGAATTGTTGAACTCTAAAGAAAAATGGCGCCAAAAGGAAATTCGACTGTCTAGAAATCATTGCTTAGTAACCTTAAGTCTACTTGGGGTCAAGAAGAGGAATCCATTAGTTTGATTTTGTGAAATCTCACAATTAATACACAGTCGTGTACCCCGGGTCACTAACTCGGAGGATTTTGGAAATATGTCTTATTTGTCAAAAAATGGTACTGTAATGCACATTTCACCTCCAGGGTGCCTAATAGTGGAAACTAAAGTCTTCCACAGGTTTGATTTTCCATTTTAGAATGGTTTCAAGTAATCACTAAAAATGCCTCACGGGCGTGTACCGGGGGTCACTGAACATAGAGATTTTATTGAATTGTTGAAATCTTAGAAAAATAGCGTCATAGTGAACTTGGACTATCTAGATAGCAATGCATAGGAAACTTAAGTCTATTGGGCAACAAGAAGAGGCATCCATAGTTTGATATTAAGAAATCACCAAAATTACACTCAGGCGTGTATCTCGGTTCACTAACTTGGTGGATTTTCTAAAATATGTTTGATTTCTCACAAAATAGCACTGTAAAGCACATTATTCCCCCAGGGCGCCCAATAGTGGTAGTTAATGCCTTTCACAGGTTCGATTTTGCCTTTTTAGAATGATTTCAAAAATTCACTAAAAATGCCTCACAGGCGTGTACCGGGGGTCACTAAACATAGAGATTTTACAGAATTGTTGAACTCTAAAGAAAAATGGCGCCAAAAGGAAATTCGACTGTATAGAAATCGTTGCATAGTAACCTTAAGTCTACTTAAGGTCAAGAAGAGGAATCCTTAGTTTGATTTTAAGAAATCTCACAATTAATACACAGGCGTGTACCCCGGGTCACTAACTCGGAGGATTTTGAAAATATGTTTTATTTGTCAAAAAATGTTACTGTAAAGCAAATTTCACCTCCAGGGTGCCTAATAGTGAGAAACTAAATCCTTCCACAGGTTCGATTTTCCCTTTTAGAATGGTTTCAAGTAATCTTTAAAAATGCCTCACGGGCGTGTATCGGGGGTCACTGAACATAGAGCATTTATCGAATTGTTGAAATCTTAAGAAAAATATTGTCACAATGAACTTGGACCATCTAGATATCAATGCATAGGAACCTTTTGTCTATTTGGCAACCAGAAGAGGCATCCTTAGTTTTATTTTAAGAAATCTCAAAAATTACATCCAGTCGTGTACCCCAGTTCACTAATTCGGTAGATTTTTTAAAATATGTTTGATTTCTCAGAAAATAGGACTGTAAAGCACATTCATACCCTAGGGCGCCGAATAGTGGTAGTAAAAGCCTTTCACAGGTTCGATTTTGCCTTTTTATAAAGATTTCAAAAATTCAACAAAAATGCCTCATAGGCGTGTACCAGGGGTCATTAAACGTAGAGATTTTAAAGAATTGTTGAACTCTAAAGAAAAATGGCGCCAAAAGGAAATTCAACTGTCTAAAAATCATTGCTTAGTAACCTTAAGTATACGTGGGGTAAAGAAGAGGAATCCTTAGTTTGATTTTAAGAAATCTCACAATTAATACACCTGTGTGTGCCCCGGGTCACTAACTCGGAGGATTTTAAAAATATGCTTTATTTGTCAAAAAATGGTACAGTAAAGCACATTTCACCTCCAGGGTGCCTAATAGTGGAAACTAAAGCCTTCCATAGGTTCGATTTTCCCTTTTAGAATAGTTTAAAGTAATCACTAAAAATGCCTCACGGGCTTGTACTAGGGGTCCCTGAACATAGAGAATTTATCGAATTGTTGAAATCTTAAGAAAAATAGCGTCACAATGAACTTGGACCATCTAGATATCAACGCATAGGAACCATTTGTCTAGTTGGCAACCAGAAGAGGCATCCTTAGTTTTATATTAAGAAATCACCAAAATTACACTCAGTCGTGTACCCCGGTTCACTAACTCGGAGGATTTTCAAAAATATGTTTGATTTCTCAGTAAATAGGACTGTAAAGCACATTAATCCCCCCGGACACCCAATTGTGGTTGTTAAAGCCTTTCACAGGTTCGATTTTGCCCTTTTAGAAAGATTTCAAAAATTCACCAAAATTGCCTCACGGGCGTGTACCGGGGGTCACTAAACGTAGAGATTTTAAAGAATTGTTGAACTGTAAAGAAAAATGGCTCCAAAAGGAAATTCGACTGTCTAGAAATCAATGCTTAGTAACCTTAAGTCTACTTGGGGTCAAGAAGAGGAATAATTAGTTTGATTTTAAGAAATCTCACAATTAATACACAGGCGTGTACCCCGGGTCACTAACTTGGAGGATTTTGAAAATATGTTTTATTTGTCAAAAAATGGTACTGTAAAGCACATTTCACCTCCAGGTTGCCTAATAGTGGAAACTAAAGTCTTCCGCTGGTTCTATTTTCCCTTTTAGAATGGTTTCAAGTAGTCACTAAAAATTCCTCACGGGCGTGTACCGGGGGTCAATGAACATAGAGATTTTATCGAATTGTGAAATCTTAAGAAAATAGGGCCACAGTGAACTTGGACTATGTAGATAGCAATGCATAGGAACCTTAAGTCTACTTGGTAACCAGAAGAGGCATTCTTAGTTTGATTTTAAGAAATCATCAAAATTACACTCAGGCGTGTACCCCGGTTCACTAACTCGGAGGATTTTCAAAAATATGTTTGATTTCTCAGAAAATAGGACTGTAAAGCACATTATTCCCCCAGGGTGCCCCATAGTGGTAGTTAAAGCCTTTCACAGGTTCGATTTTTCCTTTTTAGAAAGATATCAAAAATTCACCAAAAATGCCTCACGGGCGTGTACCGGGGGTCACTAAACGTAGGGATTTTAAAGAATTGTTGAACTCTAAAGAAAAATGGCGCCAAAAGGAAATTCGACTGTCTAGAAATCAATGCTTAGTAACCTTAAGTCTACTTGGGGTCAAGAAGAGGAATCCTTAGTTTGATTTTAATAAATCTCACAATTAATACACAGGCGTGTACCCCGGGTCACTAACTCGGAGGATTTTGAAAATATGTTTTATTTGTCAAAAAATGGTACTGTAAAGAAAATTTCACCTCCAGGGTGCCTAATAGTGAAAACGAAATCCTTCCACAGGTTCGATTTTCCTTTTTAGAATGGTTTCAAGTAATCACTTAAAATTCCTCACTGGCGTGTACCATGGGTAACTAAACATAGAGAATTTATCGAATTGTTGAAATCTTATGAAAAATAGCGTCACAATGAACTTGGACCATCTAGATATCAATGCATAGGAACCTTTTGTCTACTTGGCAACCAGAAGAGGCATCCTTAGTTTTATTTTAAGAAATCACCACAATTACACTCAGTCGTGTACCCCGGTTCACTAATTCGGTAGATTTATTAAAATATGTTTGATTTCTTAGAAAATACGACTGTAAAGCACATTATTACCCTAGGGCGCCGAATAGTGGTAGTTAAAGCCTTTCACAGGTTCGATTTTGCCTTTTTATAAAGATTTCAAAAATTCAACAAAAATTCCTCATAGGCGTGTACCGGTGGTCACTAAACGTAGAGATTTTAAAGAATTGTTGAACTCTAAAGAAAAATGGCGCCAAAAAGAAATTCAACTGTCTAAAAATCGTTGCTTAGTAACCTAAAGTCAACGTGGGGTCAAGAAGAGGAATCCATAGTTTGATTTTAAGAAATCTCACAATTAATACACCGGCGTGTACCCCGGGACACTAACTCGGAGGATTTTAAAAATATGTTTTATTTGTCAAAAAATGGTACAGTAAAGCACATTTCACCTCCATGGTACCTAATAGTGGAAACTAAAGCCTGCCACAGGTTCCATTTTCCCTTTTAGAATGGTTTCAAGTAATCACTAAAAATGCCTCACGGGCTTGTACTGGGGGTCCCTGAACATAGAGAATTTATCGAATTGTTGAAATCTTAAGAAAAATAGCGTCACAATGAACTTGGACCATCTAGATATCAATGCATAGGAACCATTTGTCTACTTGGAAACCAGAAGAGGCATCCTTAGTTTTATATTAAGAAATAACCCAAAATTAATCTCAGTCGTATACCCCGATTCACTAACTCGGAAGATTTGTTAAAATATGTTTGATTTTTCAGAAAATAGGACGGTAAAGCACATTATTCCCCCAGGGCGCCTAATAGTGGTAGTTAAACTCTTTCACAGGTTCGATTTTGCCATTTTAGAAAGGTTTCAAAAATTCACCAAATATGCCTCACGGGCGTGTACCGGGGGTCACTAAACAAATAGATTTTTAAGAATTGTTGAACTCTAAAGAAAAATTGCGTCAAAATAAAATTCAACTGTCTAGAAATCAATGCTTAGTAACCTTAAGTCTACTTGGGGTCAAGAAGAGGAATCCTTAGTTTGATTTTAATAAATCTTACAATTGTTACACAGGCGTGTACCCCGGGTCACTAACTTGGAGGATTTTGAAAATATGTTTTATTTGTCAAAAAATGGTACTGTAAAGCACATTTCACCTCCAGGGTGCCTAATAGTGGAAACTAAAGTCTTCCGCAAGTTCGATTTTCTCTTTTAGAATGGTTTCAAGTAGTCACTAAAAATTCCTCACAGGCGTGTACCGGGGGTCTATGAACATAGAGATTTTATCGAATTGTGAAATCTTAAGAAAAATAGGGCCACAGTGAACTTGGACTATCTAGATAGCAATGCATAGGAACCTTTAGTCTACTTGGTAACCAGAAGAGGCATTCTTAGTTTGATTTTAAGAAATCATCAAAATTACACTCAGGCGTGTACCCCGGTTCACTAAGTCGGAGGATTTTCTAAAATATGTTTAATTTCTCAGAAAATAGGACTGTAAAGCACATTATTCCCCCAGGGTGCCCCATAGTGGTAGTTAAAGCCTTTCACAGGTTCGATTTTGCCTTTTTACAAAGATTTCAAAAATTCACCAAAAATGCTTCATAGGCGTGTAACGGGGATCACTAAACGTAGAGATTTTAAAGAATTGTTGAACTCTAAAGAAAAATGGCGCCAAAAGGAAATTCGACTGTCTAGAAATCATTGCTTAGTAACCTTAAGTCTACTTGGGGTCAAGAAGAGGAATCCTTAGTTTGATTTTAATAAATCTTACAATTGTTACACAGGCGTGTACCCCGGGTCACTAACTTGGAGGATTTTGAAAATATGTCTTATTTGTCAAAAAATTGTACTGTAAAGCATATTTCACCTCCAGGGTGCCTAATAGTGAAAAATAAAGTCTTCCACAGGTTCGATTTTTCCTTTTAGAATGGTTTCAAGTAATCACTAAAAATGCCTCACGGGCGTGTACCGGGGGTCACTGAACATAAAGATTTTATTGAATTGTTGAAATTTTTAGAAAAATAGCGTTACAGTGAACTTGGACTATCTAGATAGCAATGCATAGGAACCTTAAGTCTACTTGGCAACCAGAATAGGCATCCTTAGTTTGATTTAAAGAAATCACCAAAATTACACTCAGGCGTGTACCCCGGTTCACTAACTCGGAGGATTTTCTAAAATATGTTTGATTTCTCAGAAAATAGGACTGTAAAGCACATTATTCCCCCAGGTTGCCCAATAGTGGTAGTTAAAGCCTTTCACAGGTTCGATTTTGCGCTTTTAGAAAGACTATAAAAATTCACCAAAAATACCTCACGGGCGTGTATCGGGGGTCACTAAACGTAGAGATTTTAAAGAATTGTTGAACTCTAAAGAAAAAGGGCGCCAAAAGGAAATTCGACTGTCTAGAAATCAATGCTTAGTAACCTTAAGTCTACTTGGGGTCAAGAAGAGGAATCCTTAGTTTGATTTTAAGAAATCTCACAATTAATACACAGGCGTGTACCCTGGGTCACTAACTCGGAGGATTTTGAAACTATGTTCTATTTGTCAAAAAATGGTACTGTAAAGCACATTTCACCTCCAGGGTGCCTAATACTGGAAACTAAATCCTGCACAGGTTCGATTTTCCCATTTAGAATAGTTTCAAGTAATCACTAAAAATGCCTCACGGGCGTGTACCGGGAGTCACTGAACATAGAGAATTTATCGAATTGTTGAAATCTCAAGAAAAATAGCGTCAAAATGAACTTGGACCATCTAGATATCAATGCATAGGAACCTTTTGTCTACTTGGCAACCAGAAGAGGCATCCTTTGTTTTATTTTAAGAAATCACCAAAATTACACTCAGTCGTGTACCCCGGTTCACTAATTCGGTAGATTTTTTAAAATATGTTTGATTTCTTAGAAAATACGACTGTAAAGCACATTATTACCCTAGGGCGCAGAATAGTGGTAGTTAAAGCCTTTCACAGGTTCGATTTTTCCTTTTTATAATGATTTCAAAAATTCAACAAAAATTCCTCATAGGCGTGTACCGGTGGTCACTAAACGTAGAGATTTTAAAGAATTGTTGAACTCTAAAGAAAAATGGCGCCAAAAGGAAATTCAACTGTCTAAAAATCATTGCTTAGTAAACTAAAGTCTACGTGGGGTCAAGAAGAGGAATCCTTAGTTTGATTTTAAGAAATCTAGCAATTAATACACCGGCGTGTACCCCGGGTCACTAACTCAGAGGATTTTGAAAATATGTTTTATTTGTCAAAAAATGGTACAGTAAAGCACATTTCACCTCCATGGTGCCTAATAGTGGAAACTAAAGCCTGGCACAGGTTCCATTTTCCCTTTTAGAATGGTTTCAAGTAATCACTAAAAATGCCTCACGGGCTTGTACTGGGGGTCCCTGAACATAGAGAATTTATCGAATTGTTGAAATCTTAAGAAAAATAGCGTCACAATGAACTTGGACCATCTAGATATCAACGCATCGTAACCATTTGTCTACTTGGAAACCAGAAGAGGCATCCTTAGTTTTATATTAAGAAATAACCCAAAATTAATCTCAGTCGTGTACCCCGATTCACTAACTCGGAAGATTTGTTAAAATATGTTTGATTTTTCAGAAAATAGGACCGTAAAGCACATTATTCCCCCAGGGCGCCTAATAGTGGTTAAAGTCTTTCACAGGTTAGATTTTGCCATTTTAGAAAGGTTTCAAAAATTCACCAAATATGCCTCACGGGCGTGTACCGGGGGTCACTAAACATAGAGATTTTTAAGAATTGTTGAACTCTAAAGAAAAATGGACTCAAATTAAAATTCAACTCTCTAGAAATCAATGCTTAGTAACCTTAAGTCTACTTGGGGTCAAGAAGTGGAATCCTTAGTTTGATTTTATGAAATCTCACAATTAATACACAGGCGTGTACCCCAGGTCACTAACTCGGAGGATTTTGCAAATATGTCTTATTTGTCAAAAAATGGTATTGTAATGACATTTCACCTCCATTGTGCCGAATAGTCGAAACTAAAGTCTTCCACAGGTTCGATTTTCCCTTTTAGAATGGTTTCAAGTAATCACTAAAAATGCCTCACGGGCGTGTACCGGGGGTCACTGAACATGGAGATTTTATCGAATTGTTGAAATCTTTAGAAAAATAGCGTCACAATGAACTCGGACTATCTAGACAGCAATGCATAGGAAACTTAAGTCTACTTGGCAACCAGAAGAGGCATCCGTAGTTTGATTTTAAGAAATCACCAAAATTACACTCAGGCGTGTATCCCGGTTCACTAACTCGGGGGATTTTCTAAAATATGTTTGATTTCTCAGAAAATAGGACTGTAAAGCACATTATTCCCCCAGGGCCCCCAATAGTGGTAGTTAAAGCATTTCACAGGTTAGGTTTTGCCTTTTTAGAAAGATTTCAAAAATTCACCAAATATGCCTCACGGGCGTGTACCGAGGGTCACTAAACATAGAGATTTTAAAAAATTGTTGAACTCTAAAGAAAAATGGTGTCAAAGTAAAATTCAACTGTCTATAAATCAATACTTAGTAACCGTAAATCTACTTGGGGTCAAGAAGAGGAATTCTTAGTTTGATTTTATGAAATCTCACAATTAGTACACAGGCGTGTACCCCGGGTCACTAATTCGGAGGATTTTTAAAATAAGTTTTATTTGTCAAAAAATGGTAATGTAAAGCACATTTCACCTCCAGGGTGCCTAATATTGGAAACTAAAGTCTTACACAAGTTCCATTTTCCATTTTAGAATGGTTTAAAGTAATCACTAAAAATGTCTCACATGCTTGTACCGGGGGTCATTGAACATAGAGAATTTATCGAATTGTTTAAATCTAAAGAAAAATAGCGTACCAATGTACTTGGACCATCTAGATATCAACACAAAGGAACTTTTGTCCACTTGGCAACCAGATGAGGCATCTTTAGTTTTATTTTAAGAAATCACCAAAATTACAGTGAGTCGTGTACCCCGGTTCACTAACTCGGAAGATTTTTTAAAATATGTTTGATTTCTGAGAAAATTGGACGGTAAAGACCAATATTCCCCCAGGGCGCCCAATAGTGGTAGTTAAACCCTTTCACAGGTTCGACTTTGCCATTTTAGAAAGGTTTTAAAAATTCACCAAGTATGCCTCACAGGCGTGTAACGGGGGTCACTAAACATAGAGATTTTAAAGAATTGTTGAACTCTAAACAAAAATGGCGTCAAAATAAAATTCAACTGTCTATAAATCAATGCTTAGTAACCTTAAGTCTACTTGGGGTCAAGAAGAGGATTCCTTAGTTTGATTTTATGAAATCTCACAATTAGTACACAGGCGTGTACCACGGGTCACTAACTCGAAGGATTTTGAAAATATGTCTTATTTGTCAAAAAATGGTACTGTAAAGCACATTACACCTCCAGGGTCCCTAATAGTGGAAACTAAAGTCTTCCACAGGTTCGATTTTCCCTTTTAGAATGGTATCAAGTAATCACTAAAATTGCCTCACGGGCGTGTACCGGGGGTCACTGAACATAGAGATTTTATCGAGTAATTGAAATCTATAGAAAAATAGCATCACAGTGAACTTGGACTATATAGATAGCAATGCATAGGAACCTTAAGTCTACTTGGCAACCAAAAGAGGCATCCTTAGTTTGATTTTAAGAAATCACCAAAATTACACTCAGGCGTGTACCCCGGTTCACTAACTCGGATGATTTTTGTAAATATGTTTGATTTCTCAGAAAATAGGACGGTAAAGAACATTATTCCCCCAGGGAGCCCAATAGTGGTAGTTAAACCCTTTCACAGGTTCGATTTTGCCATTATAGAAAGGTTTCAAAAATTCACCAAATAAGCCTCACGGGCGTGTACCGGGGGTCAAGAAGAGGAATCCTTTGTTTTATTTTATTAAATCTCACAATTAATACACAGGCGTGTACCCCAGGTCACTAATTCGGAGGATTTTGAAAATATGTTTTATTTGTCAAAAAATGGTACTGTAAAGCACATTTCACCTCCAGGGTGCCTAATAGTGGAATATAAAGCCTTCCACAGGTTCCATTTTCCCTTTTAGAATGGTTTAAAGTAATCACTAAAAATGTCTCACGGGCGTGTACCGGGGGTCACTAGACATAGAGAATTTATCGAATTGTTGAAATCTTAAGAAAAATAGCGTCACAATGAGCTTGGACCCTCTAGATATCAATGCATAGGAATTTTTGTCTACTTTGCAACCAGAAAAGGCATCCTTAGTTTTATTTAAGAAATCACCAAAATTACACTCAGTCGTGTACCCCGGTTCACTAACTCCGAAGATTTTTTTAAATATGTTTGATTTCTCAGAAAATCTAAAGCACATTATTCCCCCAGGGCTCCCAATAGTGGTATTTAAACCCTTTCAGAGGTTCGATTTTGACATTTTAGAAAGGTTTCAAAAATTCACCAAATATGCCTCACGGGCGTGTACCGAGGGGTCACTAAACATAGAGATTTTAAAGAATTGTTGAACTCTAAAGAAAAATGGCGTCAAAATAAAATTCAACTGTCTTGAAATCAATGCTTAGTAACCTTAAGTCTACTTGGGGTCAAGAAGAAGAATCCTTAGTTTAATTTTATGAAATCTCACAATTAATACACAGGCGTGTACCCAAGGTCACTAACTTTTAGGATTTTGAAAATATGTCTTATTTGTCAAAAAATGGTACTGTAAAGCACAGTTCACCTCCAGGGTGCCTAATAGTGGAAACTAAAGTCTTCCAAAGGTTCGATTTTCCCTTTTAGAATGGTTTCAAGTAATCACTAAAATTGCCTCACGGGCGTGTACCGGGGGTCACTGAGCATAGAGATTTTATCGAGTAATTGAAATCTATAGAAAAATAGCATCACAGTGAACTTGGACTATATAGATAGCAATGCATAGGAACCTTAAGTCTACTTGGAAAACTGAAGAGGCATCCTTAGTTTGATTTTAAGAAATCACCAAAATTACACTCAGGCGTGTACCCCGGTTCACTAACTCGGAGGATTTTCTAAAATATGTTTGATTTCTAAGAAAATAGGACTGTAAAGCAAATTATTCCCCCAGGGCGCCCAATAGTGGTACTTAAAGCCTTTCACAGGTTCGATTTTTCCTTTTTAGAAAGATTTCAAAAATTCACCAAAAATGCCTCACGGGCGTGTAACGATGTCACTAAACGTAGAGATTTTAAAGAATTGTTGAACTCTAAAGAAAAATGGCGCCAAAAGAAAATTCGACTATCTAGAAATCAATGCTTAGTAACCTTAAGTCTACTTGGGGTCAAGAAGATGAATCCTTAGTTTGATTTAATGAAATCTCTCAATTAATAAACCGGCGTGTACCCCGGGTCACTAATTCGGAGGATTTTTAAAATATATTTTATTTGTCAATAAATGGTACTGTAATGCACATTTCACCTCCCGGGTGCCTAATAATGGAAACTAAAGCCTTCCACGGGTTCGATTTTCCCTTTTAGAATGGTTTCAAGTAATCACCAAAAATCCCTCACAGGCGTGTACCTGGGGTCACTGAACATAGAGAATTTATCGAATTGTTGAAATCTTAAGAAAAATAGCGTCACAATGAACTTGGACCATCTAGATATCAATGCATAGGAACCTTTTGTCTACTTGGGAACCATAAAAGGAATCCTTAGTTTGATTTTAAGAAATCACCAAAATTACACTCAGTTGTGTACCCCGGGTCACTAACTCGGAGGATATTTTCTAATATGTTTGATCTCTCAGAAAATAGGACTGTTCTGAGAGTTATTTCCTGGATACGTTTTGCCATTCCGGCGGCTCGCGAGGCGTCCCTCTCGCAGTAGGTGCTTCTTGCTCGCCTCGCTCTTGTGGCCACACACCTCATCTAGGAATCGGAAGCGAAAAATTGTCTCTCTCTCGAGGTAAACGAACCAGTTGGGGAAAGGTCTTACAAATTCTTTATTACCTGTGTCTACTATTTAGGCAGAATGTCGTCACGTATTTTTACTAAGAAACTGAAAAAAACCACTTAGTTTATCTACTCCTTTGGGCGACCCACTCCTGTTCAATCAGCTCCTGCCAATATCCACGCCACGAAATTAAGAACATAAATCCCGTAGCCCAAACAAGTAAAGGACATTATTCCCCCACAACGCTCAATAGTGGAAGTTAAAGTCTTCCACAGTTTCGATTTTGCCTTTTTAGAATAGTTTCAAAAATTCACTAAAAATGCCTCACGGGCTTCTACCGGGGGTCACTGAACATAGAGAATATATCGAATTGTTTAAATCTTAAGAAAAATAGCGTCACAATGAACTTGGACCATCTAGATATCAATGCATAGGCACCTTTTGTCTACTTGGCAACCAGAAGAGGCATCCTTAGCTTGATTTTAAGAAATCACCAAAATTACACTCAGGCGTGTACCCCGGTTCAATAACTCAGATGATTTTCTAAAATATGTTTGATTTCTCAGAAAATAGGACTGTAAAGCACATTATTCCCCCAGGGCGCCCAATAGTGGTAGTTAAACCCTTTCAGAGGTTCGATTTTGCCATTTTAGAAAGATTTCAAAAATTCACCAAATATGCCTCACAGGCGTGTACCGGGGGTAACTAAACATAGAGATTTTAAAGAATTGTTGAACTCTAAAGAAAAATGGCATCAAAATAAAATTCAACTGTCTAGAAATCAATGCTTAATAACCTTAAGTCTACTTGGGGTCAAGAAGAGGAATCCTTAGTTTGATTTTATGAAATCTCACTATTAATACACACACGTGTACCCCGGGTCACTAACTCGGAGGATTTTGAAAATATGTCTTATTTGTCAAAAAATGGTAATGTAACCTCCAGAGTGCCTAATAGTGGAAACTAAATTCTTCCACAGGATCGATTTTCCCTTTTAGAATGGTTTCAAGTAATCAGTAAAAATGCCTCACGGGCGTGTACCGGGGGTCACTGAACATAGAGATTTTATCGAATTGTTGAAATCTTTAGAAAAATAGCGTCACAGTGAACTTGGACTATCTAGATAGCAATGCATAGGAACCTTTAGTCAACTTGGCAACCAGAAGAGGCATCCTTAGTTTCATTTTAAGAAATCACCAAAATTACACTCAGGCGTGTACCCGGTTCACTAACTTGGAAGATTTTTGAAAATATGTTTGATATCTCAGAAAATAGGACGGTAAAGCACATTATTCCCCCATGGAGCCCAATAGTGGTAGTTAAACCCTTTCACAGGTTCGATTTTTCCATTTTAGAAAGGTTTCAAAAATGCACCAAATATGCCTCACGGGCGTGTACCGGGGGTCACTAAACATAGAGATTTTAAACAATTGTTGAACTCTAAAGAAAAATGGCGTCAAAATAAAATTCAACTGTCTAGAAATCAATTCTTAGTAGGGACTGCAATTCAGTCAGACTTCGACCCAAGTCCGACTCGATCCGAAGGAAAAAGTCCGATCCGAATCCGAAACATAAAAGTCCGATTGAAATCCGATAGGAGTTGGACCTTAGGTAAGATCCGATCCGAATCCGACTAGAGTCCGATTATTACTTGTTACCTCGTCAATTAATAGATTGAAAGTTTATTTTAATAGAAATAATAGATTTACATTATAAGAAATTAAGTTAAACATTATAATTTTTATATTAAAGATGTGTTTTGGTTATTTAATATGGTAATTTAATCCGAATCCGATCCGAGTCCGAAATAATCAGAAGGAAAAAGTTCGAGTCCGAATCCGAGAATATATAGTCTGAATCCTAATAGGAGTTTAAAAATCATAGTCCGATTGAAATGGAGCGGACTTGGAGTTTGGTAAGTCCGAACCGAGTCCGATCCATTGCCATTCCTAATTCTTAGTAACCTTAAGTCTACTTGGGGTCAAGAAGAGTAATCCTTAGTTTTATGTTATGAAATCTCACAATTAATACACAGGCGTGTACACCGGGTCACTAAATCGGAGGATTTTGAAAATATGTCTTATTTGTCAAAAAATGGTACTGTAAAGACATTTCACCTCCATGGTGCCTAATAGTGGAAACTAAAGTCTTCCACAGGTTCGATTTTCCCTTTTAGAATGGTTTCAAGTAATCACAAAAAATGCATCACGGGCGTGTACCGGAGGTCACTGAACATAGGGATTTTATCGAATTGTTGAAATCTTTAGAAAAATAGCGTCACAATGAACTTGGACTTTTTAGACAGCAATGCATAGAAACCTTAAGTCTACTTGGCAACCAGAAGAGGCATCCTTATTTGATTTTAAGAAATCACCAAAATTACGCTCAGGCTTGTACCCGGTTCACTAACTTGGAGGATTTTCTAAAATATGTTTGATTTCTAAGAAAATAGGACTGTAAAGCACATTATTCCCCTAGGGCGCCAAATAGTGGTAGTTAAACCCTTTCAGAGGTTCGATTTTTCCATTTTAGAAAAGTTTCAAAAATTCACCAAATATGCCTCACGGGCGTGTACCGGGGGTCACTAAACATAGAGATTTTAAAGAATTGTTGAACTCTAAAGAAAAATAGCGTCAAAATAATATTCAACTGTCTAGAAATCAATGCTTAGTAACCTTAAGTCTACTTAGGGTCAAGAAGAGGAATCCTTAGTTTGATTTTATGAAATGTCATAATTAATACACACGAGTGTACCTCGGGTCACTAACTCAGAGGATTTTTAAAATATGTCTTATTTGTCAAAAAATGGTACTGTAAAGCACATTACACCTCCAGACTCCCTAATAGTGGAAACTTAAGTCTTCGACGGTGTCGATTTTCCCTTTTAGAATGGTTTCAAGTAATCACTAAAAATGCCTCACGGGCGTGTACCGGGGGTCACTGAACATAGAGAATTTATCGAATTGTTGAAATCTTAAGAAAAATAGCGTCACAAAGAACTTGGACCATCTAGATATCAATGCATAGGAACTTTTGTCTACTTGGCAACCAGAAGAGGCATCCTTAGTTTTATTTCAAGAAATCACCAAAATTACACTCAGTCGTGTACCCTGGTTCACTAACTCGGAAGATTTTTTAAAATATGTTTGATTTCTCAGAAAATAGTACGGTAAAGCACATTATTCCACCAGGGCGCCCAATAGTAGTAGTTAAACCCTTTCAGAGGTTCGATTTTGCCATTTCAGAAAGGTTTCAAAAATTCACCAAATATGCCTCACGGGCGTGTACCGGGGGTCACTAAACATAGAGATTTTAAAGAATTGTTGAACACTAAAGTATAATGGCTTAAAAATAAAATTCAACTGTCTATAAATCAATGCTTGGTAACCTTAAGTCTACTTGGGGTCAAGAAGAGGAATCCTTAGTTTGATTTTATGAAATCTCACAATTACTACAGAGGCGTGTACCCCGGGTCACTAACTCGGAGGATTTTGAAAATATGTCTTATTGTCAAAAAATGGTACTGTAAAGCACATTTCACCTCCCGGGTGCCTAATAGTGGAAACTAAAGCCTTCCACAGGTTCGATTTTCCCTTTTAGAATGGTTTCAAGTAATCATAAAAATTGCCTCACGGGCGTGTACCGGGGGTCACTGAACATAGAGATTTTATCGAGTTGTTGAAATCTATAGAAAAATAGCGTCACAGTGAACTTGGACTATATAGATAGCAATGCATTAGAACCATAAGTCTACTTGGAAACCAGAAGAGGCATCCTTAGTTTGATTTTAAGAAATCACCAAAATTACACTCTGGCGTGTACCCCGGTTCATTAACTCGGAGGATTTTCTAAAATATGTTTTATTTCTCAGAAAATAGGACTGTAAAGCACATTATTCTCCCAGGGCGCCCAATAGTGGTAGTTAAAGCCTTTCACAGGTTCGATTTTACCTTTTTAGAAAGATTTCAAAAATTCACCAAAAATGCCTCACGGGCGTGTGCCGGGGTCAGTAGACGTAGAGATTTTAAAGAATTGTTGAACTCTAACGAAAAATGGCGCCAAAAGGAAATTCGACTATCTAGAAATCAATGCTTAGTAACCTTAAGTCTACTTGGGGTCAAGAAGATGAATCCTTAGTTTGATTTTATGAAATCTCACAATTAATACACAGGAGTGTACCCGGGTCAATAATTCGGAGGATTTTGAAAATATGTTTTATTTCTCAAAAAATGGTACTGTAAAGCACATTTCAGCTCTCGGGTGCCTAATATTGGAAACTAAAGCCTTCCACGGGTTCGATTTTCCCTTTTAGAATTGTTTCAAGTAATCACTAAAAATACCTCACGGCGGGTACTGGGGGTCAATGAACATAGAGATTTTATTGAATTGTTGAAATCTTTCGAAAAATAGCGTCACAGTGAACTTGGACCATTTATATATCAATGCTACACGCCATTTTAGAAAGGTTTCAGAAAGGTTTCGATTTTGCCATTTTAGAAAGGTTTCGATTTAGCCTCATGGGCGTGTAGCATATTTGGTGAAATTTTGAAATCTTTCTAAAAAGGCAAAATCGAACCTGTGAAAGGCTTTAACTACCACTATTGGGCACCCTAGGGGAATAATGTGCTTTAACGTCCTATTTTCTGAGAAATCAAACATATTTTAAAAAATCTTCCTAGTTAGTGAAGCGGGTACACGACTGAATGTAATTTTAGTGATTTCTTAAACTAAAACTAATGATGCCTCTTCTGGTTGCCAAGTACACAAAAGGTTCCTATGCATTGATATCTAGATGGTCCAAATTCATTGTGACGCTATTTTTCTTAGGATTTAAGCAATTTGATAAATTCTCCATGTTCGGTGACCCCCGGTACACGCCCGTAAGGCTTTTTTAGTGATTACTTGAAACCATTCTAAAAGGGAAAATCGAACCTGGGGAAGACTTTTGTTTCCACTATTAGGCACCCTGGAGGTGAAATATGCTTTACAGTATCAATTTTTAACAAATAAGACATATTTTCAAAATCCTCCGAGTTAGAGACCCGGGGTACACGCGTGTGTATTAATTGTGAGATTTCTTAAAATCAAACTAAGGATTCCTCTTCTTAATCCCAAGTAGACTTAAGGTTACTAAGCATTGATTTCTAGACAGTCGAATTTCCTTTTGGTGCCAATTTTCTTTAGAGTTCAACAATTCATTAAAATCTCTAGTTTTAGTGACCCTCGGTACACGCCCGTAAGGCATTTTTGGTGAATTTTTGAAATCTTTCTAAAAAAGCAAATTCGAACCTTTGAAAGGCTTTAACTACCACTATTGGGCGCCCTGGGGGAATAATGTGTTTTACAGTCCTATTTTCTGAGAAATCAAACATATGTTAGAAAATCCTCCAAGTTAGTGAACCGGGTACACGCCTGAGTGTAATTTTGGTGATTTCTTAAAATTAAACTAAGGATGCCTCTTCTGGTTGCCAAGTAGACGTAAGGTTCCTATGCATTGCTATCTAGATAGTCCAAGTTCACTGTGACGCTATTTTTCTAAAGATTTCAACAATTCGATAAAATCTCTATGTTCGGTGACCCCCGGTACACGCCCGTGAGGCATTTTTAGTGATTACTTGAAACCATTCTAAAAGGGAAAATCGAACCTGGGGAAGACTTTTGTTTCCACTATTAGGCACCCTGGAGGTGAAATATGCTTTACAGTATCAATTTTTAACAAATAAGACATATTTTCAAAATCCTCCGAGTTAGAGACCCGGGGTACACGCGTGTGTATTAATTGTGAGATTTCTTAAAATCAAACTAAGGATTCCTCTTCTTAACCCTAAGTAGACTTAAGGTTTCTAAGCATTTATTTCTAGAAAGTTGAATTTTATTTTGACGCCATTTTTCTTTAGAGTTCAACAATTCTTTAAAATCTCTATGTTTAGTGACCCACGATATACGCCTGTGAGGCATATTTGGTGAATTCTTGAAAGCTTTCTAAAAAGGCAAAATCGAACCTGTGAAAGGCTATAACTACCACTATTGGGCGCCCTGGGGAAATAATGTGCTTTAAAGTCTTATTTTCAGAGAAATCAAACATATTTTAGAAAATCCTCCGAGTTAGTGAACCGGGGTACACGCCTGAGTGTAATTTTGGTAAATTGTTAAAATCAAACTAAGGATGCCTCTTCTAGTTGCCAAGTAACAAAAGGTTCTTATGCATTGATATCTAGATGGTCTAAGTTCATTGTGACGCTATTTTTCTTAAGATTTCAACAATTCAATAAAATCTCTATGTTCAGTGACCCCCGATACACGCCCGTGAGGCATTTTTAGTGATTACTTGAAACCATTCTAAAATGGAAAATTGAACCTGTGGAAGGCTTTAGTTTCCACTATTAGGAACCCTGGAGGTGAACTGTGCTTTACAGTACCATTTTTTGACAAATATGACATATTTTCAAAATCTTCTGAGTTAGTGACCCGGGGTACACGCCTGTGTATTAATTGTGAGATTTCTTTAAATCAAACTAGGGATTCATATTCTTGACCCCAAGTAGACTTAAGGTTACTAAGCATTGATTTCTAGATAGTCGAATTTCCTTTTGGCGCCATTTTTCTTTAGAGTTCAACAATTCTTTAAAATCTCTACGTTTAGTGACCCCATGTACACGCCCGTGAGCCATTTTTTGTTGAATTTTTGAAATCTTTCTAAAAAGGCAAAATCGAACCTGTGAAAGGCTTTAACTACCACTATTGGGTGCCCTGGAGGAATAATGTGCTTTACTGTCCTATTTTCTGAGAAATCAAACATATTTTAGAAAATCCTTCGAGTTAGTGAACCGGGTTACACGCCTGAGTGTAATTTTGGTCATTTCTTAAAATAAAAATAAGGATGCTTCTTCTGGTTGCCAAGTAGACAAAAGGTTCCTATGCATTGATATCTAGATGCTCCAAGTTCATTGTGACGCCATTTTTCTTAAGATTTCAACAATTCGTTAAATTCTCTATGTTCAGTGACCCCCGGTACACGCCCGTGAGGTATTTTTAGGGATAACTTGAAACTATTCTAAAAGGGAAAATCGAACCTGTGCAGGATTTAGTTTCCACTATTAGGCACCCAGGAGGTGCAATGTGCTTTACAGTACCATTTTTTGACAAATAAAACGTATTTTCAAAATCGTCCGAGTTAGTGACCCGGGGAACATGCCTGTGTATTAATTGTGAGATTTCACAAAATCAAATTAAGGATTCCTCTTCTTGACCCCAAGTAGACTTAAGGTTACTAAGCAATTATTTCTAGACAATCGAATTTCCTTTTGGCGCCATTTTTCTTTAGAGTTCAACAATTCTTTAAAATCTCTACTTTTAGTGACCCCCAGTTCACGCCCGTAAGGCATTTTTGGTGAATTTTAGAAATCTTTCTAAAAAGGCAAAATCGAACCGGGTAAAGGCTTTAACTACCACTATTGGGCACCCTGGGAGAATAATGTTCTTTACAGTCCTATTTTCTGAGAAATCAAACATATTTTAGAAAATCCTCCTAGTTAGTGAACCGGGGTACACGCCTGAGTGTAATTTTGGTGATTTCTTTAACATCAAACTAAGGATGCCTCTTCTGGTTGCCAAGTAGACTTAAGGTTCCTATGCATTTCTATGTATATAGTCCAAGTTCACTGTGACACTATTTTTCTAAAGATTTCAACAATTCAATAAAATCTCTATGTTCAGTGACCCCCGGTACACACCAGTGAGGCATTTTTAGTGATTACTTGAAACCATTCTAAAAGGGAAAATCGAACCTGTGGAAGACTTTAGTTTCCACTATTAGGCACCCTGGAGGTGAAATGTTCTTTACAGTACCATTTTTTGACAAATAAGACATATTTTCAAAATCCTCCGAGTTAGTGACCCGGGGTACACACGTGTGTATTAATTGTGAGATTTCATAAAATCAAACTAAGGATTCCTCTTCTTGACCCCAAGTAGACTTAAGGTTACTAAGCAATGATTTCTAGACAGCCGAATTTCCTTTTGGCGCCATTTTTCTTTTGAGTTCAACAATTCTTTAAAATCTCTATGTTTAGTGATCCCCGGTACACGCCTGTGAGGCATTTTTGGTGAATTTTTGAAATCTTTCTAAAAAGGCAAAATCGAACCTGTGAAAGGCTTTAACTACCACTATTGGGCGCCTTTGGGGAATAATGTGCTTTACAGTCCTATTTTCGAAGAAATCAAACATATTTTAAAAAATCTTCCGAATTAGTGAATCGGGGTACACGACTGAGTGTAATTTTGGTGATTTCTTAAAATCAAACTAAGGATGCCTCTTCTGGTTGCCAAGTAGACTTAAGGTTCCGATAAATTGCTATCTAGATATTCCAAGTTCACTGTGACGCTATTTTTCTAAAGAATTCAACAATTCGATAAAATCTCTAAGTTCCGTGACCCCCGGTACACGCCCGTGAGGTATTTTTATTGATTACTTTAAACCATTCTAAAAGGGAAAATCGAACCTATGGAACACTTTAGTTTCCACTATTAGGCACCCTGGAGGTGAAATGTGCTTTAAAGTACCATTTTTTAACAAATAAAACATATTTTCAAAATCCTCACAGTTAGTGACCCGGGGTACACGCCTGTGTATTAATTGTGAGATTTCTTAAAATCAAACTAAGGATTCCTCTTCTTGACCCCAAGTAGACTTAAGGTTACTAAGCATTGATTTCTAGACAGTCGAATTTCCTTTTGGCGCCATTTTTCTTTAGAGTTCAACAATTCTTTAAAATCTCTACGTTTAGTGACCCCCGGTACACGCCCGTGAGGCATTTTTGGTGAATTTTTGAAATCTTTCTAAAAAGGCAAAATCGAACCTGTGAAAGGCTTTAACTACCACTATTGGGCACCCTGGGGGTATAATGTGCTTTACAGTCCTATTTTCAGAGAAATTAAACATATTTTAGAAAATCCTCAGAGTTAGTGAACTGGGGAACACGCCTGAGTGTAATTTTGGTGATTTCTTCAAATCAAACTGAGGATTCCTCTTTTGGTTGCCAAGTAGACTTAAGGTTCCTATAAATTACTATCTAGTTAGTCCAAGTTCACTGTGACTCTATTTTTCTAAAGAATTCAACAATTCGATAAAATCTCTATGTTCAGTGACCCCTGGTACACGCCCGTGAGGTATTTTTAGTGATTACTTGAAACCATTCTAAAAGGGAAAATCAAACCTGTGGAAGACTTTAGTTTCCACTATTAGGCACCCTGGAGGTTAAATGTGCTTTACAGTACCATTTTTCTACAAATAAAACATATTTTCAAAATCCTGCGAGTTAGTGACCCGGGGTACACGCCTGTGTATTAATTGTGAGATTTCATAAAATCAAACTAAGGATTCCTCTTCTTGACTCCAAGTACACTTAAGGTTACTAAGCATTTATTTCTAGACCGTCGAATTTCCTTTTGGCGCCATTTTTCTTTAAAGTTCAACAATTCTTTAAAATCTCTACTTTTAGTGAGCCCCAGTACACGCCCGTAAGGCATTTTTGGTGAATTTTTGAAATCTTTCTAAAAAGGCAAAATCGGACCTGTGAAAGGCTTTAACTTCCACTATTGGGCGCCCTGGGGGAATAATGTGCTTTACAGTGCTATTTTATGAGAAATCAAACATATTTTAGAAAATCCTCCGAGTTAGTGAACCGGGGTACACGCGTGAGAGTAATTTTGGTGATTTCTTAAAATCAAACTAAGGATGCCTCTTCTGGTTGTCAAGTAGACTTAAGGTTCCTATGCATTGATATCTAGATGGTCCAAGTTGATTGTGCAGCTATTTTTCTAAAGATTTCAACAATTCGATAAAATCTCTTGGTTCAGTAACCTCCGGTACACGCCCGTGAGGCATTTTTAGTGATTACTTGAAACAATTTAAATGGGAAAATCAAACCTGTCGAAGGCTTTAGTTTCCATTATTGGGCACCCTGGGGTCAAATGTACTCTACAGTACCATTTTTTGACAAATAAAACATATTTTCAAAATCCTCCGAGTTAGTGAACCAGGGTACACGCATGTGTTTTAATTTTGAGATTTCTTGAAATCAAACAAAGGATTCCTCTTCTTGACCCCGAGTAGACTTAGGGTTACTAAGCATTGCTTTATAGACAGTCGAATTTCATTTTGACGCCATTTTTCTTTAGAGTTCAACAATTTTTTAAAATCTTTATGTTTAGTGACCCCCGGTACACGCCCGTGAGGCATTTTTGGTGAATTTTTGAAACCTTTTAAAAAGAAAAATTGAACCTCTGAAAGGCTTTAACTACCACTATTGGGCGCCCTGGGGGAATAATGTGCTTTATAGTGAACCGGGGTACATGCGTAAGTGTAATTTTTGTGATTTCTTAAAATCAAATTAAGGATGCCTCTTCTGGTTGCCAAGTAGACTTAAGGTTCCTCTGCATTGATATCTAGATGGTCCAAGTTCATTGTGACGCTATTTATCTAAAGATTTCAATAATTCGATAAAATCTCTATGTTTAGTGAGCCCCGGTACACGCCTGTGAGGCATTTTTAGTGATTACTTCAAACCATTCTAAAAGGGAAAATCAAACCTGTGGAAGGCTTTAGTGTCCAATATTAGGCACCCTGGGGGTCAAATGTGCTTTACATACCATTCTTTGAAAAATAAAACATATTTTCAAAATCCTCCGAGTTAGTGAACCGGGGTACACGCCTGTGTATTAATTCTGAGATTTCTTAAAATCAAACTAAGGATTCCTCTTCTTGACCCTAAGTAGACTTAAGGTTACTAAGCATTGATTACTAGATAGTCGAAATTCATTTTGTCGCCATTTTTCTATAGAATTCATTAATTGTTTAAAATCTCTATGTTTAGTGACCCCTGGTACACGCCCGTGAGGCATTTTTGGTGAATTTTTGAAACCTTTCTAAAAAGGCAAAATCAAACCTGTGAAAGGCTTTAACTACCACTATTAGGCGCCCTGGGGGAATAATGTGCTTTACAATCCTATTTTCTGTGAAATCAAATATTTATTAAAAAATCCTCCGAGTTAGTGAACCGGGGTACACGTCTGAGTGTAATTTTGGTGATTTCTTAAAATCAAACTAAGGATGCCTGTTCTGGGTGCCAAGTAGACCTAAGGTTCCTATGCATTGATATCTAGATGGTTCAAGTTCATTGTGACGCTATTCTTCTAAAGATTTCAACGATTCGATAAAATCTCTATGTTCAGTGACCCCCGGTTTACGCCCGTGAGGCATTTTTAGTGATTACTTGAAGCCATTCTAAAAGGGAAAATCAAACCTGTGGAAGGCTTAAGTTTCCACTATTGGGCACCCTGGGGTCATATGTGCTATACAGTACCATTTTTTGACAAATAAAACATATTTTCAAAATCCTCTGAGTTATTGATGCGGGGTACACGCCTGTGTGTTAATTCTGAGATTTTCTTAAAATTAAACTAAGGATTCCTCTTGTTGACCCCGAGTAGACTTAAGGTTACTAAGCATTGATTGCTAGAAAGCCAATTTCATTTTGACGCCATTTCTCTTTAGAGTTCAACAATTCTTTAAAATCTTTATGTTTAGTAACCCCTGGTACACGCCCGTGAGGCATTTTTGGTGAATTTTTGAAACCCTTCTAAAACGGAAAAATCGAACATGTGAAAGGTTTTAACTGCTACTATTGGGCGCCCTGGGTGAATAATGTGCTTTACAATCCTATTTTCTGAGAAATCAAACATATTTTAAAAAATCTTCCGAGTTAGTGAACTGGGGTACATGCCTGAGTGTAATTTGGGTGATTTCTTAAAATCAAACTAAGGATGCCTCTTCTGGTTGCCAAGTAGATTTAAGGTTCCTATGCATTTATATCTAGATGGTCCAAGTTGATTGTGAAGCTATTTTTCTAAAGATTTCAACAATTCTATAAAATCTTTATGTTTAGTGACCCCCGGTAGACGCCCGTGAGGCATTTTTAGTGATTATTTGAAGCCATTCTAAAAGGGGAAATCGATTCTTTGGAAAGCTTTAGTTTCCACTATTGGGCACCCTGGGGTCAAATGTGCTCTACAGTACCATTTTTTGAAAAATAAAACATATTTTCACAATCCTCCGAGTTATTGAACCGGGGTACACGCCTGTGTATTAATTCTGAGATTTCTTAAAATCAAACTAAGGATTCCTCTTCTTGACCCCGAGTAGACTTAAGGTTACTAAGCATTGATTGCTAGAAAGTCGAATTTCATTTTGACGCCATTTCTCTTTAGAGTTCAACAATTCTTTAAAATCTTTATGTTTAGTAACCCCAGGTACACGCCTGTGAGGCATTTTTGGTGAATTTTTGAAACCTTTTAAAAAGGAAAAATCAAACCTGTGAAAGGCTTTAACTACCACTATTGGGCGCCCTGGGGGAATAATGTGCTTTACAGTCCTATTTTCTGAGAAATCGAACATATTTCAAAAAATCCTCCGAGTTAGTGAACCGGAGTACACGAGTGAGTGTAATTATGGTGATTTCTTAAAATCAAACTAAGGATGCCTCTTCTGGTTGCCAAGTAGACTTAAGGTTGCTATGCATTGATATCTAGATGGTCCAAGTTCATTGTGACGCTATTTTTCTAAAGATTTCAACAATTCGATTAAATCTCTATGTTAAGTGACCCCCGGTACACGCCCGTGAGGCATTTTTAGTGATTACTTGAAACCATTCTAAAAGAGAAAATCGAACCTGTGGAAGGCTTTAGTTTCCACTATTAGGCACCTTGGGGTCAAATGTGCTTTACAATACTATTTTTTGAAAAATAAAACATATTTTCAAAATCCTCCGAGTTAGTGAACCGGCGTACACGGCTGCGTATTAATTCTGAGATTTCTTAAAATCAAACTAAGGATTCCTCTTCTTGACCCCAAGTAGACTTAAGGTTACTAATCATTGATTTCCATACATCGAATTTCATTTTGACGCCATTTTTGTTTAGAGTTCAACAATTCTTAAAAATCTATATGTTTTGTGACCCCCGGTATACGCTCGTGAGGCATTTTTGGTGAATTTTTGCAACCTTTCTAAAAAGGATAAATCGAACTTGTGAAAGGCTTTAACTTCTATAATTGGGCGCCCTGGTGGAATAATGTGCTTTACAGTCCTATTTTCTGAGAAATCAAACATATTTAAAAAAATCCTCCGAGTTAGTGAACTGGGGTACACGCGTGAGAGTAATTTTGGTGCTTTCTTAAAATCAAACTAAGGATCCCTCTTCTGGTTGCCAAGTTGGTTTAAGGTTCCTATGCATTGATATCTAGATGGTCCAAGTTCATTGTGACGCTATTTTTCTAAAGATTTCAACATTTGATAAAATCTCTATGTTAAGTGACCCCCGGTACACGCATGTGAGGCATTGTTACTGATTACATGAAACCATTCTAAAAGGGAAAATCAAACCTGTGGAAGGCTTTAGTTTCCACTATTTGACATCCCTGGGGGTCAAATGTGCTTTACAGTACCATTTTTAACAAATAAAACATATTTTCAAAATCCTCCGAGTTAGTGAACCGGGGTACACGCCTCTGTATTAATTTTGAGATTCCTTAAAATCAAAGTACGGATTCCTCTTCTTGACCCCAAGTAGACTTAGGGTTACTAAGCATTGATTTCTTAACAGAAATTTCATTTTGACGCCATTTTTCTTTGGGTTCAACAATTCCTTAAAATCTCTATGTTTAGTGACCCCCGGTTCACGCCCGTGAGGCATTTTTAATAAATTTTTAAAACCTTTCTAAAAAGGAAAAATCGAACCTGTGAAAGGCTTTAACTACCACTATTCGGCGCCTTGGGGGAATAATGTGCTTTAGAGTCCTATTTTCTGAGAAATCAAACATATTTTAAAAAATCCTCCGAGTTAGTTAACCGGGGTACACGCCTGAGTGTAATTTTGGTGATTTCTTAAAATCGAACTAAGGATGCGTCTTCTGGTTGCCAAGTAGACTTAAGTTTCCTATGCATTGATATCTAGATGGTCCAAGTTCATTGTGACGCTATTTTTCTAAAGATTTCAACAATTCGATAAAATCTCTATGTTTAGTGACCCCCGGTACCCGCCCGTGAGGCATTTTTAGTGATTACTTGAAACCATTCTAAAAGGGAAAATCGAACTTGTGGAATGATTTAGTTTCCACTATTGGGCACCCTGGGGTCAAATGTGCTGTACAATACCATTTTTTGACAAATAAAACATAATTTTAAAATCCTCGGAGTAAGTGAACCGGGGTACACGCCTTTGTATTAATTCTGAGATTTCTTAAAATTAAACTAAGGATTCCTCTTCTTGACCCCAAGTATACTTAAGGTTACTAAACATTAATTTCTAGACAGTCGAATTTCATTTTGACGGCATTTTTCTATAGAGTTCAACAATTCTTTAAAATCTTTATATTTAGTGACCCCCGGTACACGCCCGTGAGGTATTTTTGGTGAATTTTAGAAACCTTTCTAAAAAGGAAATATAGAACCTGTGAAAGGCTTTAACTACCACTATTGGGCACCCTGGGGGAAGAATGTGCTTTACAGACCTATTTTCTGAGAAATCAAACATATTTTAAAAAATCCTCCGAGTTAGTGAACCGAGGTACACGCCTGAGTTTAATTTTGGTATTTTCTTAAAATTAAACTAAGGATTCCCCTGCTGGTAGCCAATTAGACTTAAGGTTCCTATGCATTAATATCTAGATGGTCGAAGTTCATTGTGATGCTATTTTTCAAAAGATTTAAACAATTCGATAAAATCTCCATGTTCAGTTACCCCCGGTACACGCCCGTGAGGCATTTTTAGTGATTAATTGAAATCATTCTAAAAGGGAAAATTGAACCTTTGGAAGGCTTTAGTTTCCACTATTAGGCACCGTGGGGGTCAAATGTGCTTTACAGTACCTTTTTTTGAGAAATAAAACATATTTTCAAAATCCTCCGAGTTAGTGAACCGGGGTACACGCCTGTGTATTCATTCTGAGATTTCTTAAAATCAAACTAAGGATTCCTCTTTCTTGACCCCAAGTAGACTTAAGGTTACCAAGCATTGATTTCTATACAGAAATTTCATTTTGACGCCATTTTTGTTTAGAGTTCAACAATTGTTTAAAATCTTTATGTTTAGTAACCCCCGGTACACGCCCGTGGGGCATTTTTGATGAATTTTTGAAACCTTTCTAAAAAGGCAAAATCAAACATGTGAAAGGTTTTAATTACCACTATTGGGTGCCCTGGGGAATAATGTGCTTTACAGTCCTATTTTCTGAGAAATCAAACATATTTTAAAAAATCCTCCGAGTTAGTGAACCGGGGTACACGCCTGAGTGTAATTTTGGTGATTTCTTAAAATCAAACTAAGGATGCCTCTTCTGGTTGCCAAGTAGACTTAAGGTTCCTATGCATTTATATCTAGATGGTCCAAGTTGATTGTGACGCTATTTTTCTAAAGATTTCAACAATTCGATAAAATCTCTATGTTTAGTGACCCCCGGTAGACGACCGTGAGGCATTTTTAGTGATTATTTGAAGCCATTCTAAAAGGGAAAATCGAACCTGTGGAAGGCTTTAGTTTCCACTATTGGGCACCTGGGGTCAAATGTGCTCTACAGTACCATTTTTTGACAAATAAAACATATTTTCAAAATCCTCCGAGTTAGCGAACCGGGGTACACGCCTGTGTATTAATTTTGAGATTTCATAAAATCAATCTAAGGATTCCTCTTCTTAACCCAAAGTAGACTTAAGGTTACTAAGCATTGATTTCAAGACAGTCGAATTTCATTTTGACGCCATTTTTCTTTAGAGTTCAACATTTCTTTAAAATCTTTATGTTTCGTAACCCCCGGTACACGCCCGTGAGTCATTTTTGGTGAATTTTTGAAACCTTTCTAAAAAGGATAAATCAAACCCGTGAAAGGCTTTAACTTCTACTATTGGGCGCCCTAGGGGAAGAATGTGCTTTACAGTCCTATTTTCTGAGAAATCAAACATATTTTAAAAAATCCTCCGAGTTAGTGAACCGGGGTACACGCGTGAGTGTAATTTTGGTGACTTCTTAAAATCAAACTAAGGATGCCTCTTCTGGTTTCCAAGTAGACTTAAGGTTCCTATGCATTGATATCTAGATGGTCCAAGTTCATTGTGACGCTGTTTTTCTAAAGATTTCAACAATTCGATAAAATCTATATGTTTAGTGACCCCCGGTACACGCCCGGGAGGCATTTTTAGTGATATTGAAACCATTTTAAAAGGGAAAATCAAACCTGTGGAAGGCTTTAGTTTCCACTATTGGGCACCCCGGGGTCAAATGTGCTCTACAACACCATTTTTTGACAAATAAAACATATTTTCAAAATCCTCCGAGTTAATGAACCGGGGTACACCCGTGTGCATTAATTATGAGATTTCTTAAAATCAAACTAAGTATTCCTCTTCTTGACCCCAAGTAGACTTAAGGTTACGAAGCATTGATTTCCAGACAGTCGCATTTCATTTTGACGCCATTTTTCTTTAGAGTTCAACAATTCTTTAAAATGTTTATGTTTAGTGAACCCCGTTACCCACCCGTGATATCTCGATGTTTAGGATGCCTCTTCTGGTTGCCAAGTCGACTTAAGGTTCCTATGCATTGATATCTCGATGGTCCAAGTTCATTGTGATGCTATTTTTCTAGAGATTTTTACTATTCGATAAAATCTCTATGTTCTTTGACCCCCGGTACAAGCCCGTTAGACGTTTTTAGTGATTACTTGAAACCATTCTAAAAGGGAAAATTGAAGCTGTGGAAGGCCTTAGCTTCCACTATTAGGCACCCTGGGGGTCAAATGTGCTTTACAGTACCATTTTTTAACAATTAAAACATATTTTCAAAATCCTCCGAGTTAATAAACCGGGGCACACGCCTGTGTATTAATTCTGAGATTTCTTAAAATCAAACTAATGATTCCTCTTCTTGACCCTAAGTAGACTTAAGGTTACTAAGCTTTGATTTCTAGACAGTCGAATTTCATTTTGACTCCATTTTTCTTTAGACTTGAACAATTCTTTAAAATCTCTATGTTTAGTGACTCCCGGTACACGCCCCTGAGGCATTTTTGGAGAATTTTTGAAAACCTCTCTAAAAAGGCCAAATCGAACCTGTGAAAGGCTTTAACTACCACTATTGGGCGCCCTGGGGGAATAATGTGCTTTACAGTCCTATTTTATGAGAAATCAAACATATTTTAAAAAATCCACCGAGTTAGTGAATCGGGGCACATGCCTGAGTTTAATTTTGGTGATTTCTTAAAGTCAAACTAAGCATGCCTCTTCTGGTTTCCGGGTAGACTACAGGTTCCTATCCATTGATATCTAGATGGTCAAAGTTCATTGTGATGCTATTTTTCTAAAGATTTCAACAATTCGATAAAATCTCTATGTTCAGTGACCCCTGGTACACGCCCGTGAGGCATTTTAGTGATTACTTGAAACCAATCTAAAAGGGAAATCCGAACCTGTGGAAGGCTTTAGTTTCCACTATTGGACCCCCTGGGGGTTAATTGTGCTTTACAGTACCATTTTTTTGACTAATAAACCTTATTTTAAAAATCCTCCGAGTTAGTGAACCGGGGTACACGCCTGAGTATTAATTCTGATTTTCTAAAAATCAGAGTAAGGATTGAAGGATTCCTCTTCTTGACCCCAAGTAGACTTAAGGTTACTAAGCATTTATTTCTAGACGGTCGAAGTTCATTCTGACGCCATTACCCTCAGTACACGCCCGTGAGGCCTTTTTAGTGATTACTTAAAACCATTCTAAAAGTGAAAATCGAACCTGTGGAAGGCTTTAGTTTCCACTATTAGGCACCCTCGGGGTCAAATGTGCTTTACAATACCCATTTTTTGATAAATCAAACATATTTTCAAAAATCCTCCGTGTTAGTGAACTGGGTACACGCCTAAGTATTAATTCTGAGATTTCTTAAAATCAAACTAACGATGCCTCTTCTTGACACATGTAGACTTAAGGTTACTAACCATGGATTTCAAGACGGTCAATGTTCATTCTAACGCCATTTTTCTAAAGATTTCAACAATTCCTTAAGATCTCTCTGTTCAGTGACCCCCGGTACTCGCCCGTGAGGCATTTTTGGTGAATGTTTGAAACCATTCTAAAAAGAAAAATCAAACTTGTGGAATGCTTTAGTTCCACTATTGGGCACCCTGGGTCAGATGTGCTTTACAGTACCATTTTTTGACAAATCAAACATATTTTCAAAAATCCACCGAGTTAGTGAACCTGGGTACACGCGTGAATATTAATTCAGAGATTTCTTAAAATGAAACTAAGGATGCTTCTTATTGACTCCAAGTTGACTAAGGGTTCCCAAGCTTTGATTTCTAGACTATCGAAGTTCATTTTGACGCCATTTTTCTAAAGATTTCTACAATTCTTTAAAATCTCGATGTTCAGTGACCCCCGGTACACGCCCGTGAGGCATTTTTGGTGAATATTTGAAACCATTCTAAAAAGGCAAAATCGAACGTGTGGTAGGCTTTTGCTTCCACTATTGGGCGCCCTGGGGGTATAATGTGTTTTATTGTGCTATATTTTGAGAAATCAAACATATTTTCAAAAATCCTCCGAGTTATTGAACCGGGGTACACGCCTGAGTATTAATTCGAAGATTTCTTAAAATCAAACTAAAGATGCCTCTTGTGGACCCCAAGTAGAATTAAGGTTCCTAAGCATTGATTTCTAAACTGTTGAATTTCATTTTGTTGCCATTTTTCTTAAGAGTTCAAATTTTTTTAAAAATCTCTATGTTCATTGACCCCTCGGTAGACGCTCGTGAGGCATTTTTTGGTGAATATTTGAAACCATTCTAAAAAGGCAAATGGAAGCTGTGGAAGGCTTTAACTTCCACTATTGGGCGCCCCAGGGGAATAATGTACTTTATAGTGCTATTTTCTGAGAAATTAAACATATTTTAATAAATCCTCCTCGTTAGTGAACCGGGGTACACGCCTAAGTGTTATTTTGGAGATTTTTTAAAAACAAACTAAGGGTGCCTCTTCTAGTCCCAAGTAGACTTAAGGTTCCTATGCATTGATATTTAGATGTCGAAGTTTATTGTGACGCCATTTTTCTAAAGATTTTAACAATTTTTTGAAATCTCTATGCTTGGTGACCCCCGGTACAAGTCTGTGATGCATTTTTGGTGAATATTTGAAACCATTCTAAAAGGGAAAATCGAACCTCTGGCAGGCTTTAGTTTCCACTATTGGGTGCCGTTGGGCTCAGTGCTTTACAATGCCACTTTCTTAGAAATCTAACATATTTTCACAAATCCTTTGAGTTAGTGAACCCGGGTACATGCCGAAGTTTTATTCGGAGATTTATAAAATCAAACTAAGTATGCCTCTTCAGGGCTCCATGTAGACTTAAGTTTCCTAAGCATTGATTTCTAAACGGTCGAAGGTCATTCTGACGCCATTTTTCTTAAAAGTTCAACAATTTTTTAAAATCTCTATGTTCAGTGACCCCTGGTACACGCCCGTCAGGCAATTTTGGTGAATGTTTGAAACTATTCTAAAAGGGATGATCGAACCTGTGGAAGGCTTAAGTTTCCACTATTGGGTTACCTTGGGGTCAAATGTGCTTTATAGTGCCACTTTCAGAGAAATCAAACATATTCTCAAAAATCTTCCGAGTTAGTGAACCGGGGTATACGCCTGAGTATTAATTCTGAGATTTCTTTAAATCAAACTAAGGAGGCCTCTTGTGGACCCCAACTAGTCTTAAGGTTCCTAAGCTTTGATTTCTACACAGTCGAATTTCATTTTGACCCCATTTTTCTTAAGAGTTCAACAATTCTTTAAAATCTTTATGTTTAGTGACCCCCGGTACACGCCCGTGAGACATGTTTGATGAATATTTGAAAACATTCTAGAAGGAAAAATTGAACCTGTGGAAGGATTTAATTTCCACTATTGGGCGCCCTAGGGGAATAATGTGCTTTATGGTGCTATTTTCTCATAAATTTAACATATTTTCAAAAATACTCCAAGTTAGTCAACCGGGGTACACGCCTAAGTGTTATTTCGGAGATTTCTTAAAATCAAACTAAGGATGTCTCTTCTGGTCCCCAAGTATGCTTAAGGTTCCTATGCATTGATATCTAGATGGTCCAAGTTCATTGTGACGCCATTTTTCTAAAGATTTCAACAAGTTTTTTTAAAATCTCTATGTTCAGTGACCCCCGGTACAAGCACGTGAGGCATTATTAGTGATTACTTAAAACCATTCTAAAAGGGAAAATCGAACCTGTGGAAGGCTTTAGTTTCCACTATTGAGCACCCTGGGGGTCAAATGTGCTTTACAATACCATTTTGAGTTAATTGGGCGCAACAACACAAACTATAACTTGGGTGCAAGTTACAACACAACTTTGTTCGGGTTCACAGCACACCCTGAACTTAATGTTTGGGTGCATACCACAACATGAATGTTCATCGGTGACTCTTTCCCTCTCTCCATTAGCATCCTTTTCATGAATAATCTTTCCATTACAAACCTCCTTATGTCTTCCAACATAACACTTACTGGATTTAAGCTACCTTCTATAATACAACCATTAAACATCTCCGTCACCGATCATCAATTATGTTGTGGTATGCACCCACACTTTAAGTTCATGTTGTGCTGTGAACCCGAACAACGTTGTGTTGTAGCTTGCACCCAAGCTATAGTTTGTGTTATTGCGCCCAATTTGGCCTTCCATTTTTTGACAAGTCAAACATATTTTCAAAAATCCTCCGAGTTAGTGAACTGGGGTACACGCCTGAGTATTAATTCTGAGATTTCTTAAAATCAAACTAAGTATGCCTCTTCTTGACCCTAAGTAGACTTAAGTTACTAAGCATTGATTTCTAAATGGTCGACGTTCATTCTGACACCATTTTTTATAAGATTTCAACAATTCTGTAAAATCTCTATGTTCAGTGACCCCTCGGTACACGCCCGTGAGGCATTTTTGGTGAATATTTGAAACCATTCTAAAAAGGCTAAGTCGAACCTTTGGAAGGCTGTAACTTCCACTATTGGGCTCCCTAGGGGAATAATGTGCTTTACATTGCTATTTTCTGAGAAATTAAACATGTTTTCAAAAATCCTCCGAGTTAGTGAATCAAGGTACACGCCTAGGTGTTATTTTGGAGATTTCTTAAAATCAAACTAAGGATGCCTCTTCTGGTCCCAAGTAGACTTAAGGTTCCTATGCATTGATATCTAGATGGTCGAAGGTCATTGTGACGCCATTTTTCTAAAGATTTTAACAAGTTTTTGAAATCGCTATGTTCACTGACCCCGGTACAAGCCCGTGATGCATTTTTAGTGAATATTTGAAACCATTCGAAACGGGAAAATTGAACCCTTGGACGACTTTAGTTTCCACTATTGGGTGCCGTTGGGCTCAAATGTGCTTTACAATGCCACTTTCTGAGAAATCAAACATATTCTCAAACATCCTCCGAATAGAGAACCGGGGTACACGCGTAAGTTTTATTAGGAGATTTCCAAAAATCAAACTAAGTATGCCTCTTCTGGACCCTATGTAGACTTAAGGTTCCTAAGCATTGATTTCTAGACGGTCAAAGTTCATTCTGACACCATTTTCTTAAGAGTTCAACAATTCTTTAAAATCTCTATGTTTCGTGACCCCTGGTAGACGCCCGTGAGGCATTTTTGGTGAATATTTGTAACCATTCTAAAAGGGATAATCGAACTTGTGGAACGCTTTAGTTTCCACTATTGGGTTACCTTGGGGTCAGAGTTCATTCTGACGCCATTTTCTTAAGAGTTCAACAATTCTTTAAAATCTCTATGTTTCGTGACCCCTGGTAGACGCCCGTGAGGCATTTTTAGTGAATATTTGTAACCATTCTAAAAGGGATGATCGAACCTGTGGAACGCTTTAGTTTCCACTATCGGGTTACCTTGGGGTCAATTGTGCTTTACAGTGCCAATTTCAAAGAAATCAAACATATTTAAAAAAATCCTTCGAATTAGTGAACACCAACTAGACTTAAGGTTGCTAAGCATTGCTTTCTAGACAGTCGAATTTCATTTTGACCCCATTTTTCTTAAGAGTTAAGTTTTATTTCGGAGATTTCTTAAAATCAAACTAATCTTCTGGTCCCCAAGTAGACTTAAGGTACCTATGCATTGATATCTAAATGGTAGAATTTCATTGTGACGCTATTTTTCCAAAGATATCAGCAATGTTTTGAAATCTCTATGTTCAGTGACCCCCGGTACACGCTCGCGGGGCATTTTTGTTGAATATTTGAAACCATTCTAAATAGGGAAAATCGAACCTTTGGAAGGCTTTAACTTCCACTATTGGGCGCCCTGGGGGAATAATGTGCTTTACAATCCTATTTTCTGAGAAATCGAACATATTTTAAAAAGTCCTCCGAGTTAGTGAGCAGGGGTACACGCGTGAGTGTAATTTCAGTGATTTCTTAAAATCAAATTAAGGATGCCTCTTCTGGTTTCCAAGTAGACTTAACGTTCCTATGCATTGATATCTAGATGATCAGAATTCATTATGATGCCATTTTTCTAAAGATTTCTACAATTCTATAAAATCCCTACGTTGAGTGACTCCCGGTACACGCCCGTCAGGCATTTTTAAGGGTTACTTAAAACCATTCTACAAGGAAAAATCGAACCTGTGGAAGGCTTTAGTTTCCAATATTAAAACCCTAAAACCCTAAAACCCTAAAACCCTAAAACCCTAAAACCATGAACCCTAAACCCTAAAACCAAACACCCAAAACCCGAAACCCGAAGCCCGAAACCCGAAGCCCGAAACCCAAAGCCCCAAAACCCTGAAACCCCAAAACCCAGAACCCTGATCCCTGAACCCTGAACCCTAAACCCTGAACCCTAAACCTTAAACCCTAAACCCTAAACCCTGAACCCTATTTAGGAAGCATCACCCATTTTTTCATATGCATATTGCCTTGTTTATTTTCACAATAATTTTGATATTTGGTGATGATATTACTTATTGCAGCTTGTATTACATATATACATAAATATATTTTGTACTTGTACAATATTATAAGAAATTAAATTCGATGTTTAAATCACAAGTCTTTGGTTCTAAATATTACCCTTGTTGTATCACCAATCCAAAAAAAAATTTGGGCCTCCTTGGGCCATTTGAGGCCCTTTGGAACCTTATTATGCCTTAAAACCGGGCACCGGATGCCTTCTAATCCCACCTCCGTAATTCCGACCAATACCGATAACCGACTCGGGAGACCATTTAGAGGCCCTTTTGGGGCTTGAAGCCCCCCCAAAATTTACAGTGACCCTAATGGGACCCCCGGGAAGGCACCCGTCAAAAAAAATCACCATGCCCGAAAATGTTCCGATTTACCTTTTTTCATGGACCATTACTCAGGCCCAGGCCACGTCCCGGGGCCCGGAGTCGGATCTTGTCCAAAATAATTTTTTGGCCTCCTTGGGCCATATGAGGCCCTTTGGAACCTTAACATGCCCCAAAACCAGGCACCGGTTGCCTTCCGATCCCACCCCCGTAATTCCGACTAATACCGAGAACCGACTCGGGAGGCCATTTAGAGGCCCTTTTGGGGCTTTAAGCCCCCCAAAATTTACAAATACCCTATTGGGACCCCCGGGAAGGCACCCGTAAAAAAAAATCACCCTGCCCGAAAATGTTCCGATTCACCCGTTTTCGTGGACTATTACTCACGCCCCGGCCATGTCCCGGGGTCCAGAGTCGGATCTTGCCAAAAAAATTTTAGGGCCTCCTTGGTCTATATGAGGCCCTTTGGAACAATAACATGCCCAAACACTGGGTACCGGATGCCTTTTCATCCCACCTCCGTAATTCTGACCAATACCGATAACCGACTCGGGAGGCCCTTTTGGGGCTTGAAGCCCCCCTAATTTTACAAAGACCCTATTCGGACCCCCGGGAAGGCACCTGTGCCCGAAAATGTTCTGATTTAACCGTTTTCGTGGACTACTCACACCCCGGCATCGTCACGGGGCCCGGAGTCGGATCTTGCCCAAAAAAATTTTAGGGCGTCCTTGGGCCATATGAGGCCCTTTGGAACCATAACATGACCAAACACCAGGCACCGGATGCCTTCTAATCCCACCTCCGTAATTCTGACCAATACCGATAACCGACTCGGGAGGCAATTTAGAGGCCCTTTTGGGGCTTAAAGCCCCCCAAAATTTACAGTGACCCTATTGGGACCCCCGGGAAGGCACTCGTCAAAAAAATCACCCTGCCCGAAAATGTTCCAATTTACCGGTTTTCGTGGACTATTACTCACGCCCTGGCCACGTCCCGGGGCCCGGAGTCGGATCATGCCCAAAAAAATTTTAGGGCCTCCTTGGGCCATATGGGGCCCATTGGAACCTTAACATGCCCCAAAATCGAGCACCGGATGCCTTCTAATCCCACCTCCGTAATTCCGAGCAATATAGATAACCGACTCGGGAGGCCATTTAGAGGCCCTTTTGGGGCTTGAAGCCCCCAAAATTTACAGAGATCCTCTTGGGACACCCGGGAAGGCATCCGTCAAAAAAAATCGCCCTGCCCGAAAATGTTCCGATTTACCCATTTTCGTGGACTATTACTCACGCCCCGGCCACGTCACGGGGCCCGGAGTCGTATCTTGCCCAAATTTTTTTTTGGGCCTCCTTGGGCAATATGAGGCCTTTTGGAACCTTAACATGCCCCAAAATCGGGCATCGGATGCCTTCCAATCCAACCTCCGTAATTCCGACCATTACCGATAACCGACTCGGAAGGCCATTTTGGGGCCCTTTTGGGCTTCGAAGCCCCCCAAAATTTACAGAGACCCTATCTAGAACCCCAGGAAAGCACCCGTCAAAAAAAATCATTCTGCCCGAAAATGTTCCGATTTACCCATTTTTGTGGACTACTAATCACGCCCCGGCCACAACCTGGGGCCCGGAGTCGGATCATGCCCAAAAAATTATTAGGGCCTCCTTGGGCCATATGAGGCCCTTTGAACACTTAACAAGCCCCAAAATCGGGCACCGGATGCCTTCCAATCCCACCTCCATAATTCCGACCAATACCGATAACCGAGTCGAGAGGCCATTTAGAGGCCCTTTTGGGGCTTGAAGCCCCCAAAAATTTACAGTGACCCTATAGGGACCCCCGGGAAGGCACCCGTCAAGAAAAACCACCCTGCCTGAAAATGTTCTGATTTACCGGTTTTCGTGGACTATTACTCACGCCCAGGCAACCTCTCGGGGCCCGGACTCGGATCTTGCCCAAAAAAATTTTCTTTGGCTTTGAACCCTTAACTTGCCCCTAAGTCGGGCACCTGATGCCTTCCAATCCCACCGCCGTAATTCCGACCCATAGTGATAACCGACTCGGGAGGCCATTTAGAGGCCCTTTTGGGGCTTGAAGCCCCCCAAAATTTAGAGTGACCCTATTGGGACCCCCTGGAAGGCAACCGTCAAAAAAAACCACCCTACCCGAAAACATTCTGATTAACCTGTTTTCGTGGACTATTACTTACGCCCGGCCACGTCCCGGGGCCCGAAGTCGGATCATGCGCACAATTTTTTTAGGGCCTCCTTGGGCTATAAGAGGCCCTTTGGATACTTAACATGACCCAAAATCGGGCACCGGATGCCTTCTAATCCCACCTCCGTAATTCCGACCAATACCGATAACCGACTCGGGAGGCCATATAAACGCCCTTTTGGGGCTTGAAGTCTCTCAAAATTTACAGAGACCTTATTGGGACCCCCGGGAAGGCACCCGTTAACAAAATTCACCCTGCCCGAAAAAGTTCCGATTTACCCGTTTTCGTGGACTATTACTCACGCCCCCGGCCACGTCCCGAGGCCCGGAGTTGGATCTTGCCCAAAAAAAATTTTAGGCCTCCTTGGGCCATATGAGGCCCTTTGGAACCTAAACATGCCCCAAAATCGGGCACCGAATGCCTTCCAATCCCACCTCCGTAATTTTAACCAATACCAATAACCAACTCGGGAGGCCATTTCGAGGCCCTTTTGGCGCTTGAAGCCCCCCAAAATTTACAGAGACCCTATAGTGACCCCCGGGAAGGCACCCGTCAAAAAAAATCACCCTGCCCGAAAATGTTCTGATTTATCGGTTTTCGTGGACTATTACTCACGCCCCAGCCTCGTCCCGGGGCCCGGAGTCGGATCATGCCCAAAACAAATTTAGGGCCTCCTTGGGCCATATGGGGCCCTTTAGAACCTTAACATGCCCCAAAATCGGGCACCGGATGCCTTCCATGATTCCAATCCCACCTTCGTAATTCCGACCAATACCGATAACCGACTCAGGAGGCCATTTAGATGCCCCTAAAATTTACCGAGACCCTAATAGGACCCCCGGGAAGGCACCCGTCAAAAAAAATCACCGAACCCGAAATATTCTAATTTACCCGTTTTCATGGTCTATTACTAACGCCCCTGGCCGCGTCCCGTGGCCCAGAGTCGGATCTTGCCCAAAAAATTTATTGGGCCTCCTTGGGTCATATGAGGCCCTTGAGAACATTTACATGCCCCAAAATCAGGCACCGGATGCCTTCCAATCCCACCTCCGTAATTCCGACCAGTACCGATAACCGACTCGGGGGGCCATTTAGAGGCCCTTTTGGGGCTTGAAGCCCCCCAAAATTTACAGAGACCCTATAGGGACCCCCGAGAAGGCACCCTGCCCGAAATGTTCCAATTTAGCCGTTTTCGTGCACTATTACTCACGCCCCGGCAACGTCCCGGGGCCCGGAGTCGGATCTTACCCAAAAAAAAAATTGGGCCTCCTAGGGCCATATGAGGACCTTTGGAACCTTAACATGCCCCAAAACCGAGCACGGATGCCTTCTAATCCCACCTCCGTAATTCCGACCAATACCGATAACCGATTCGGGAGGCCATTTAGAGGCCCTTTTGGGGCTTGAAGCCCCCAAAAATTTACAATGACCCTATTGTGACCCCCGGAATGGCACTCGTTAAAAAAACCACCCTGCCCGAAAATGTTCTAATTTACCGGTTTTCGTGGACTATTCACGCCCCGGGGTCCTGAGTCGGATCATGCCCAAAAAAAATTTTGGGCCTATTGGGCCATATGGGGCCCTTTTGAACCTTAACATGCCCCAAAATGGGGCAACGGATGCCTTCCAATCCCACCTCCGTAATTCCCACCAATACCGATAACCGACTCGGGAGGCCATTTAGAGGCCATTTAGAGGCCCTTTAGAGGCTTGAAGCCCCCCGAAATTTACAGAGACCCTATTGGGGACCCCAGCAAGGCACCTGTCAAAAAAAATCACCCTGCCCGAAAATGTTCCGATTTACCCGTTTTCGTGGACTATTACTCACGCCACGGCCACGTCCCGAGGCCCGAAGTCGTATCATGCCCAAAAAAATTTTATTGCCTCCTTGGGCCATATGGGGCCCTTTGGAACCTTAACATGCCCCAAAATCGGGCACCGGATGCCTTCCAATCCCACATCCGTAATTCCGACCAACACCGATAACCGACTCAGGAGGCTATTTAGAGGCCCTTTTGGGGCTTGAAGCCCCCCAAAATTTAGGGAGACCCTATTGGGACCGCTGAGAAGGCACCCGTCAAAAAAAATCACCCTGCCCGAAATTGTTCTAATTTACCTGTTTTCGTGGACTATTACTCACGCCCTGGCCACGTACTGGGGAACAGAGTCGGATCATGCCCAAAAAAAAATTTGGGCTTCCTTGGGCCATATGGGGCCCTTTGGAACCTTAACATTCTCCAAAATAGGGCACCAGATGCCTTCCCATCCCACCTCCAAATTCCGACCAATACCGATAACCGACTCGTGAGGACATTTAGTGTCCCTTTAGGGGCTTGAACACACGCAAAATTTACAGTGACCCTATTAGGACCCCCGGGAAATCACCCGTAAAAAAAAACACCCTGCCAGAAAATGTTCTAATTTACCTGTTTTCGTGGACTATACGCCCCGGCCATGTCCTGGGGCCCGGAGTCGGACCATGCCCAAAAAACTTTTAGGGCCTCCTTGGGCCATATGGGGCCCTTTGGAACCTTAACATGCCCCAAAATCGGGCACCGGATGCCGTCCAATCCCACCTCCGTAATTCCGACCAATACCGATAACCGACTCGAGAGGCAATTTAGAGGCCCTTTTGGGGCTTGAAGCCCCCCGAAATTTACAGAGACCCTATTGGGACCCCCGGGAAGGCACCCGTCCAAATAAATCACCTTGCATGAAAATATTCCGATTTACCCGTTTTCGTGGACTATTACTCACGCCCCCGGCCAGTCCCGTGGCCCGAAGTCGGATCTTGCCCAAAAAAAATTTTGGGCCTATTGGGCAATATGAGGCCCTTTGGAACCTTAACATGCCCCAAAATCGGGCACCGGATGCCTTCTAATCCTATCTCCGTAATTCCGACCAATACCGATAGCCGACTCGGGAGTCCATTTAGAGGCCCTTTTGGGGCTTGAAGCCCCCCAAAAACTTACAGTGACCCTATTGGGACCCCCGGGAAGGCACCCGTCAAAAAAACCACCCTGCCCGAAAATTTTCTTATTTATCGGTGTTCGTGGACTATTACTCACGCTCTGGCCACGTCCCGGGGCCCGGAGTCGGATCATGCCCAAAAAAAATTTAGGGCCTCCTTGGGCCATATGGGGCCCTTTGGAACCTTAACATGCCCCCAAATCGGGCACGGATGCCTTCTAATCCTACCTCCGTAATTCCGACCAATACCGATAACCGACTCGGGAGGCCATTTAGAGGCCCTTTTGAGGCTTGAAGCCCCCCAAAATTTACAGTGACCCTATTGGGACCCCCGGGAAGGCACTTGTCAAAAAAACCACTATGCACGAAAATGTTCTGATTTACCGGTTTTCGTGGACTATTTTTTTATTTTTTTTATAAGTTGGAGATTTTATTAAATCAAAAAGGATGCTTACACATTGCCTCTATTACAAGTTCTTGAGACTAAAAGCTGTTATCTGCTACCATGGGACTTCACTAAGCAAATACATATGAGAGTTGATGAGATTAGAGCCATGCTATGATTTCATCGTGCCTAGTGTGACCCTGTGAGGCTATACCATCCGCAACCACATTGGTTTCTCTTCCTTTATGGACAATCGTGACTTCCTTACCCGACTTCATAGTTGATCACGTCCCGGGACCCAGAGTCGGATCATGCCCAAAAAAATTTTAGGGCCTCCTTGGGCCATATGGGGCCCTTTGGAACCTTAACATGCCCCAAAATCGATCACTGGCTGCCTTCCAATCCCACCTCCGTAATTCCGACAAATACCGATAACCGACTCGTGAGGCCCTTTAGGGGCTTTAAGCCCCCCAAAATTTACGGTGACCCTATTTGGACCCCCGGGAAAACACACGTCAAAAAAAACCACCCTGCCCGAAAATATTCTAATTTACCGGTTTTCGTGGACTATTACTCACGCCCCGGCCACATCCCGGGGCCCGGAGTCGGATCATGCCCAAAAAAATATTAGGGCCTCCTTGGGCCATATGGGGGCCTTTGGAACCTTAACATGCCCCAAAATCGCCCACCAGATGCCTTCCAATCCCACCTCCCTAATTCCGAACCATACCGATAACCGACTCGTGAGGCCATTTAGAGGCCCTTTAGGGGCTTGAAGCCCCCCAAAATTTACGGTGACCCTATTGGGACCCCCGGTAAAGCGCACGTATAAAAAACACCCTGCCCGAAAATGTTCTAATTTACAGGTTTTCGTGGACTATTGGTCACGCCCCGGCCACATCCCAGGGCCCAGAGTCGGATCATGCCCAAAAAAAATTTAGGGCCATATGGGGCCATTTGGAACCTTAACATGCCCCAAAATCGGGCACCAGATGCCTTACAATCCCACCTCCGTAATTCTGACAATACCGATAACCGACTCGGGAAGCAATTTAGAGGCCCTTTTGGGGCTTGAAGCCCCCCTAAATTTACAGAGACCCTATTGGGACCCCTGGGAAGGCACCTGTCAAAAAAATCACCCTGCCCGAAAATATTCCGATTTACCCGTTTTCGTGGACTATTACTCACGCCCCGGCCAGTCCCGTGGCCCGTAGTCGGATCTTGCCCAAAAAAAATTTTGGGCCTCCTTGGGCCATATGGGGCCCTTTGGAACCTTAACATGCCCCAAAACCGGGCACGGATGCCTTCTAATCCCACCTCCGTAATTCTAACCAATACCGATAACCGACTCGGGAGGCCATTTAGAGATCCTTTTGGGGCTTGAAGCCCCCCAAAATTTACAGTGACCCTATAGGGACCCCCGGGAAGCCACCAGTCAAAAAAACCACCCTGCACGAAAATGTTCTAATTTACCGGTTTTCGTGGACTATTATTCACGCCCCGGCCACGTCCCAGGCCACGGAGTCGGATCATGCTCAAAAATTTATTAGGGCCTCCTTGGGCAATATGGGGCCCTTTGGAACCTTAACATGCCCCAAAAACGGGCACGGATGCCATCTAATCCCACCTCCGTAATTTCGACCAATACCGATAACCGACTCGGGAGGCCATTTAGAGGCCTTTAGGGGCTTGAAGCCCCCCAAAATTTACAGCGACCCTATTGTGACCCCCGAAAAGTCACCCGTCAAAAAAAATCACCGTGCCCGAAAATGTTTTGATTTACTGGTTTTCGTAAACTATTACTCACGCCCCGGCCACGTCCCGGGGCCCAAAGTCGGATCATGCCCAAAAAAATGTTAGGGCCTCCTTGGTCCATATCGGGCCCTTTGGAACCTTAACATGCCCAAAAACCAGTCACCGGATGCCTTACAATCCCACCTCCTTAATTCCGACCAATACCGATAACCGAGTCGGGAGGCCCTTTTGGGGCTTGAAGCCCCCCAAAATTTATAGTGACCCTATTGTGACCCCCGGGAAGGCACCCGTCAAAAAAAGCACCCTGCCAAAAAATGTTCTTATTTACCGGTTTTCGTGGACTATTTACTCACGCTCCGGCCACGCTCCGGCCACGTCCCGGGGCCTGGAGTCGGATCATGCCCAAAAATTTTTAGGGCCTCCTTGGGCCATATGGGGACCTTTGGAACCTTAACAAGCCCAAAAAACGGGCACCAGATGCCTTCCAATCCCACCTCCGTAATTCCGACAAATACGGTTAACTGACTCGGGAGATCATTTAGAATCCCTTTAGGGGCTTGAAGCCCCCCGAAATTTACAGAGACCCTAATAGGATCCCCGGGAAGGCACCCGTCAAAAAAATTTAACCTGCCCGAAAATGTTCCGATTTACCCGTTTTCGTGGAGTACTACTCACGCCCCGGCCACGTCCCAAAGCCCCAAAATCGGGCACCGGATGCCTTCCAATCTCAACTCCGTCAATCTGACCAATACCGATAACCGACTCGTGAAGCCATTTAAAGGCCCTATTGGCGCTTGAAGCCCCCCAAAATTTACAGAGACCCTCTTGGGACCCCCAGAAAGGCACCCTGCCCGAAAATGTTCCGATTTACCCGTTTTCGTGGACTATTACTCACCCCCGTCCACGTCCTGGGGCCCGGAGTTGTATCTTCCCCAAAATAAAATTTGCGCCTCCTTGGGCCATATGAGGCCCTTTGATACCTTAACATGCCCCAAAACCGGGCACCGGAAGCAATCTAATCCCACCTCCGTAATTCCGACCAATACCGATAACCGACTCAGGAGGCCATTTAGAGGCCCTTTTCGGGCTTGAACCCCCCAAAATATACAGTGACCCTATTGTGACCCCCGGGAAGGTTCCCGTCAAAAAAACCACACTGCCCGAAAATGTTCTGATTTATCGGTTTTCGTGGACTATTACTCACGCTCTGGCCACGTCCCGGGGCCCAGAGTCGGATCATGCCCAAAAAAAATTTAGGGCCTCCTTGGGCCAATTGGGGCCCTTGAAAACCTTAACATGCCCTAAAATCGGGCACCAGATGCCTTACAATCCCACCTCCGTAATTCCGACCATTACCGATAACTGACTCGGGGGCAATTTAGAAGCCCTTTTGGGGCTTGAATCCCCCCGAAATTTACAGAGACCCTATTGGGACCCCCGGGAAGGCACCCGTCTAAAAAAATCACCCTGCCCGAAAATATTCCGATTTACCCGTTTTCGTGGACTATTACTCACGCCTCCGGCCAGTCCCGTGGCCCAGCGTCGGATATTGCCCAAAAAAATTTTGGGCCTATTGGGCCATATGAGGCCCTTAGGAACCTTAACATGCCCCCAAAATCGGTCACCGGATGCCTTCTAATCCCACCTCCGTATTTCCGACCAATACCGATAACCGACTCGGGAGGCCATTTAGAGGCCCTTTTGGGGCTTGAAGCCCCCCAAAAATTTACAGTGACCCTATTGGGACCCCCGGGAAGGCACCCGTTAAAAAAAACCACCCTACACGAAAATGTTCTGATTTACCGGTTTTCGTGGACTATTACTCACCCCGTGGCCACGTCCTGGGGCACGGAGTCGGATGATGCCCAAAAAAATTTTAGGGCCTCCTTGGGCCATATGGGGCCCTTTGGAACCTTAACATGCCCCAAAACCGGGCACTAATGCCTTCTAATCCCACCTCCGTAATTCCGACCAATATCGATAACCGACTCGGGAGGCCATTTAGAGGCCCTTTTGGGGCTTGAAGCCGCCCAAAATTTACAGTGACCCTATTGTGACCCCCGGGAAGTCACCCGTCAAAAAAAACCACCCTGCCCGAAAATGTTCTGATTTACCGGTTTTCGTGGACTATTACTCACGCCCCAGCCACGTCCCGGAGCCCGGAGTCGGATAATGCCCAAAAAAATTTTAGGACCTCCTTCGTCCATATGGGGCCCTTTGGAACCTTAACATGCCCCAAAATCGGGCACTGGCTGCCTTCCAATCCCACCTCCGTAATTCCAATCGATACCGATAACCGACTCGTGACGCCATTAAGAGGCCCTTTAGGGGCTTGAAGCCCCCCAAAATTTACAGTGACCCTATTGAGACCCCCGGAAAAGCACACGTCAAAAATAAACCACCTTGCCCGAAAATATTCTAACTTACCGTTTTTCGTGGACTATTACTCACGCCATGGCCACATCCCGGGGCCCGGAGTCGGATCATGACAAAAAAAAATTTAGGGCCTGCTTAGGCCATATGGGGGCCTTTGGAACCTTAACATGCCCCAAAATCGGGCACCAGATGCCTTACAATCCCACCTCCGTAATTCCGACCAATACCGATAACCTACTCGGGGGCCATTTAGAGGCCCTTTTGGGGCTTGAAGCCCCCCGAAATTTACAGAGACCCTATTGGGACCCCCGGGAAGGCACCCGTCAAAAAAAACCACCCTGTACGAAAATGTTCTGATTTAGCGGTTTTCGTGGACTATTACTCACTCCCCGGCCACGTCCCGGGCCCCGAAGTCGGATCATGCCCAAAACATTTTTAGGGCCTCCTTGGGCGATATGGGGCCCTTTGGAACCTTTACATGCCCCAAAACCGGGCAAGGATACCTTCTAATCCCACCTTCGTAATTTTGACCAATACCGATAACCGACTCGGGAGGCCATTTAGAGGCCCTTTTGGGGCTTGAAGCCCCCCAAAATTTACAGTGACCCTATTGTGACCCCTGGGAAGTCACCCGTCAAAAAAAACCACCCTGCCCCAAAATGTTCTTATTTATCGGTTTTCGTGGACTATTACTCACGCCCCGGCCACGTCCCGGGGCCTGGAGTCGGATCATGTCCAAAATTTTATTAGGACCTCCTTTGTCCATATGGGGCCCTTTGGAACCTTAACATGCCCAAAAATCGGGCACCGGCTGCCATCCAATCCCACCCCTGTAATTCCGACCAATACCGATAGCCGACTCGTGAGGCCATTTAGCGGCCCTTTAGGGGCTTGAAGCCCCCAAAATTTACAGTGACCCTATTGGGACCCCCGGGAAAGCACACGTCAAAAATAAACCACCCTGCCCGAAAATGTTCTAATTTAACGATTTTCATGGACTATTACTCACGCCCCGGCCACATCCCACGGCCCGGAGTCGGATCATGCCCAAAAAAATTTTAGGGCCTCCTTGGGCCATATGGGGCCCTTTGAAACCATAACATGCCCCAAAATCGGGCACCGGATGCCTTACAATCCCACTTCCGTAATTCGGACCAATACCGATAACCGACTCAGGAGGCAATTTAGAGGCCCTTTTGGGGCTTGAAGCCCCCCGAAATTTACAGAGCCCCAATTGGGACCCCAGGGAAGGCACCCGTCCAAAAAAATCACCCTGCCCGAAAATATTCCTTACCCGTTTTCGTGGACTATTACATCGCCCCCGGCCAGTCCCGTGGCCCGGAGTCCGATCTTGCCCATTAAATTTTTTGGGCCATATGAGGCCCTTTGGAACCTTAACATGTCCCAAAATCGGGCACCGGATGCCTTCTAATCTCACCTCCGTAATTCCGACCAACATTGATAACCGACTCGGGATGCCATTAAGAGGCCCTTTTGGGGCTTGAAGCCCCCAAAATTTACAGTGACCCTATTGGGACCCCGGGAAGACAACTGTCAAAAAAACCACCCTCCACAAAAATGTTCTGATTTTCCGGTTTTCGTGGACTATTACTCCCGCGCCGGCCACGTCCCGGGGGCCGGAGTCGGATCATGCCCAAAAATTTATTAGGGCCTCCTTGGGCCATATGGGGCCCTTTGTAACCTTAATATGCCCCAAAAACGGGCACGGATGCCTTCTAATCCCACCTCCGTAATTCCGACCAATACCGATAACCGACTCGGGAGACCATTTAGAGGCCCTTCTGGTTCTTTAAGCCCCCCAAAATTTACAGGGACCCTATTGTGACCCCCGGCAAGTCACCCGTCAAAAAAAACTACCCTGCCCTAAAATGTTCTGATTTACCGTTTTTCATGTACTATTACTCACGACCCGGCCACGTCCGAGGGCCCGGAGTCGGATCATGCCCAAAAAAATTTTAAGACCTCCTTGGTCCATATGGGGCCTTTTGGAACCTTAACATCCCCAAAATCGGGCACCGACTGCCTTCGAATCCCACCTCCGTAATTCTGACCAATACCGATAACCGACTCGTGAGGCCATTTAGAGGCCCTTTAGGGGCTTGAAGCCCCCCAAAATTTACAGTGATCCCTTTGGGACCCCCGGGAAAGCACACGTCAAAAAAAAACCACCCTGCCCGAAAATGTTCTAATTTACCGGTTTTCGTGTACTATTACTCACGCCCAGGCCACATCCCGAGGCCCGGAGTCGGATCATGCCCAAAAAATTTTAGGGCCTCCTTGGGCCATATGGGGCCCTTTGGAACCTTAACATGCCCCAAAATCGGGTACCGGATGCCTATCAATCCCAACTCCGTAATTCCGACCAATACCGATAACCGACTCGGGAGGCAATTAATTGGCCCTTTTGGGGCTAGAAGCCCCCCGAAATTTACAGAGACCCTATTGGGACCCACGGGAAGGAACCCGTCCAAAAAAATCACCCTGCCCGAAAATATTCCGATTTACCCTTTTTCGTGGACTATTACTCCCGCCCCCGGCCAGTCCCGTAGCCCGGAGTCGGATCTTGCCCAAAAATTTATTAGGGCCTCCTTGGGCCATATGGGGCCCTTTGGAACCTTAACATGCCCCAAAACCGGGCACGGATGCCTTCTAATCCCACCTACGTAATTCCGACCAATACCGATAAACGACTCGGGAGGCCATTTAGAGGCCCTTTTGGGGCTTGAAGCCCCCCAAAATTTACAGTGACCCTATTGTGACCCCCGGGAAGTCACCCGTCAAAAAAAACAACCCTGCCCGAAAATATTCTGATTTCCCGGTTTTCGTGGACTATTATTCACGCCCCGGCCACGTCCCGGGCCCAGAGTCGGATCATGCCCAAAAAAATTTTAGGACCTCCTTGGTCCATATGGGGCCCTTTGGAACCTTAACATGCCCCAAAATCTGGCACCGTCTGCCTTCCAATTCCACCTCCGTAATTCCGACCAATACCGATAACCGACTCGTGAGGCCATTTAGAGGCCCAAGCCCCCCAAAATTTAAAGTGACCCTATAGGGACCCCCGGGAAGGCACCCGTCAAAAAAAACCATCCTGCCCGAAAATATTCCGATTTACCCGTTTTCGTGGACTATTACTCACGCCCCGGCCAGTCCCGTGGCCCGTAGTAGGATCTTGCCCAAAAAAAATTTTGGGCCTCCTTGGGCCATATGGGGCCCTTTGGAACCTTAACATGCCCCAAATTAGGGCACCGGATGCCTTCTAATCCCACCTCCGAATTCCGACCAATACCGATAATCGACTTGTGAGGCCATTTAGAGGCCCTTTAGGGGCTTGAAGCCCCCCAAAATTTATAGTGACCCTATTGGGACCCTCGGGAAAGCACACGTCAAAAAAAAACCACCCTGCCCGAAAATGTTCTAATTTACTTTTTTTCGTGGACTATTACTCACGCCCCGGCCACATCCTGTGGCCTGGAGTTGGATCATGCCCAAAAAAAATTTAGGGCCTCCTTGGGCCATATGGGCCCTTTGGAACCTTAACATGCCCCAAAATCGGGCACCGGATGCTTTCCAAATCCACCTCCACGAAAAATTTACAGGTTTTCGTGGACTATTACTCACGCCCCGGCCACATCCTGTGGCCTGGAGTTGGATCATGCCCAAAAAATTATAGGGCCTCCTTGGGCCATATGAGGCCTTTTGGAACCTTAACATGCCCCAAAACCAGGCACTGGATGCCTTCTAATCCCACCTCCGTAATTCTGACCAATACCGATAACCGAGTCAGGAGGCCATTTAGAGGCCCTTTTGGGGCTTGAAGCCCCCCAAAATTTATAGTGACCCTATTATGACCCCCGGGAAGGCACCCATCAAAAAAAACCACCCTGTCTAAAAATGTTCTGATTTACCGGTTTTCGTAGACTATTACTCACGCTCCGGCCACGTCCCGGGCCCCGGAGTCGGATCATGCCCAAAAAATTTTAGGGCCTCCTTGGGTCATATGAGGACCTTTGGAACCTTAACAAGGCCAAAAATCGGGCACCGGATGCCTTCCAATTCCTCCTCCGTAATTCCGACAAATACCGATAACCGACTCGGGAGACCATTTAGAATCCCTTTAGGGGCTTGAAGCCCCCCGAAATTTACAGAGACCCTATAAGGACCCCCAAGAAGGCACCCATCAAAAAAAATTACCCTGCCCGAAAATGTTCCGATTTACCCGTTTTCGTGGACTATTACTCACGCCACGGCCACGTCCCGGGGCCCGGAGTCTGATCTTACCCAAAAAGATTTTTGGGCCTCCTTGGGCCATAGGAGGCCCTTTGGACCTTTCACATGCCCCAAAACCAGGCACCGGATGCCTTCCAATCCCACCTCCGTCATTCTGACCAATACCGATAACCGACTCCTAAAGCCATTTAAAGGCCCTTTTGGCGCTTGAAGCCCCCCAAAATTTACAGAGACCCTATTGGAACCACCAGAAAGGCACCCTGCCCGAAAATGTTCCGATTTACCCATTTTCGTGGACTATTACTCACCCCTGGCCATGTCCTGGGGCCCGGAGTTTGATCTTCCCCAAAAAAAAAATTGCGCCTCCAACCTTTGATACCTTTACATGCCCAAAAATCGGGCACCGCATGCCTTCTAATCCCACTTCCGTAATTCCGACCAATACCGATAACCGACTCATGAGGCCATTTACAGGCCCTTTCGGGCTTGAAGCCCCCTAAAATTTACAGTGACCCTATTGTGACCCCCGGGAAGGCACCCGTAAAAAAAACCACCCTGCCCGAAAATGTTCTGATTTATCGGTTTTCGTAGACTATTACTCACGCTCTGGCCACGTCCCGGGGCCCGGGGTCGGATCATGCCCAAAAGTTTATTATGGCCTCCTTGGGGCATAAGGGGACCTTTGGAACCTTAACATGCCACGAAATCGGGCACCGGATGACTTCCAATCCCACCTCCGTAATTCCGAACAATAACGATAACGGACTCGGGAGGCCATTTAGAGGCCCTTCTGGGGCTTGAAGCCCCCCAAAAATTTACTGTGACCCTATAGGGACCCCCGAGAAGGCACCCGTCAAAAAAAACCACCATGCACGAAAATAAACTGATTTACCGGTTTTCGTGGACTATTACTCACGCCCGGCCACGTCCCGGGGCCCGGAGTCGGATCATGCCCAAAAAATTTTTAGGGCCTCCTTGGTCCATATGGGGCCTTTTGGAACCTTAACATGCCCCAAAACCGGGCACGGATGCCTTCTAATCCCACCTACGTAATTCCGACCAATACCGATAACCGACTCGGGAGGCCATTTAGTGGTCCTTTTGGGGCTTGAAGCCCCCCAAAATTTACAGTGAACCTATTGGGACCCCCGGCAAGGCACCCTGCCCGAAAATGTTCCGATTTACCCGTTTTCGTGGACTATTACTCACGTCCCGGCCACGTCCTGGGCCCGGAGTCGGATCTTCCCCAAAAATATTTTTACGCCTCCTTGGGCCATATGAGGCCCTTTGGAACCTAAACATGCCCCAAAACCGGGCACCGGATGCCTTCTAATCCCACCTCCGTAATTCCGACCAATACCGATAACCGGCTCAGGAGGCCATTTAGAGGCCCTTTTGGGGCTTGAAGCCCCCAAAAATTTACAGTGACCTAATTGGGACCCCCGGGAAGGCGCCCGTCAAAAAAAACCACCCTGCCCGAAAATGTTCTGATTTTACCGGTTTTTGTGGTCTACTACTCACGCCCCGGCCACTTCCCGGAGTCGGATCTTGCCCAAATTTTTTTTTGGGCCTCCTTGGGCCATATGGGGCCCTTTGCAACCTTAACATGCCCCAAAACCAGGCACCGGATGCCTCCTAATCCCACCTCCGTAAGACCAATACCGATAACCGACTCGGGAGGCCATTTAGAGGCCCTTTTGGGGCTTGAAGCCCCCAAAAATTTACAGTGACCCTATGGGGATCCCCGGGAAGGCACCTGTCAAAAAAATCACCTTTCCCGAAAATGTTCTGATTTACCCGTTTTCGTGGACTATTACTCACCCCCGGCCACGTCTCGGGGCCCGGAGTCGGATCATGCCCAAAAGTTTTTTAGGGCCTCCTTGGGCCATATGGGGCCCTTTGGAACCTTAACATGCCCCAAAACCGGGCACCGGATTCCTTCTAATCCCACCTCCGTAATTCCGACCAATACCGATAACCGACTCGCGAGGCCATTTAGAGCTCCTTTTGGGGCTTAAAGCCCCCCAAAATTTACAGTGACCCTATTGGGACCCCCGGGAAGGCTCCCGTCAAAAAAAACTACCCTGCCCGAAAATGTTCTGATTTACCGGTTTTCGTAAAATATTACTCACGCCCCGGCCACTTCCTGGGGCACGAAGTCGGATCATGCCCAAAAAGTTTTTAGGGCCTCCTTGGGCCATATGCGGCCCTCTGGAACCTTAACATTCCCCCAAAATCGGGCACCGGATGCCTTCCAATCCCACCTCCGTAATACCGACCAATACCGATAACCGACTCGGGAGGCCATTTAGAATACTTTTGGAGCTTGAAGCCCCCCAAATTTACAGAGACCCTATTGGGACCCCCGGGAAGGCACCCATAAAAAAAACCACCTTGTCCGACAATATTCTGATTTACCGGTTTTCGTGAATAATTACTCACGCCCCGGCCACTTCCCCGGGCCCGGAGTCGGATCATGCCCAAAAAAATTTTGGGCCTCCTTTGGCCATATGAGGCCCTTTGGAACCTTAACATGCCCCAAAATCGGGCACCGATGCCTTCTAATCCCACCTCCGTAATTCCGACCAATATCGATAACCGACTCGAGAGGCCATTTAGAGGCCCAAGCCCCCCAAAATTTACAGTGACCCTATAGGGACCCCCGGGAAGGCACCCGTCAAAAAAAACCACCCGTCCCGAAAATGTTCTGATTTACCGGTTTTCGTGGACTATTACTCACGCCCGACCACGTCTCGGGGCCCGGAGTCGGATCATGCCCTAAATTTATTAGGGCCTCCTTGGGCCATATGGGGCCCTTTGGAACCTTAACATGCCCCCAAAATCGCGCACCTGATGCATTCCAATCCCACCTCCGTAATTCCGACCAAAACCAATAACCGACTCGGGAGGCCATTTAGAGGACTTTTGGGGCTTGAAGCCCCCCAAAATTAACAGAGACACTATTGGGACCCCCGGGAAAGCACCCATCGAAAAAAACCACTTGTCCAAAAATGTTCTTATTTACCCGTTTTCGTGGACTATTATTACTCACGCCCCGGCCACGTCCCGGGGCCCGGAGTCGGACCATGCCCAAAAACATTTTAGGGCCTTCTTGGGCCATATGGGGCCCTTTGGAACCTTACCATGCCCCAAAATCGGGCACCGGATTCCTTCTAATCCCACCTCTGTAATTCCAACCAATACCGATAACCGACTCGGGAGGCCATTTAGAGGCCCTTTTGGGGCTTGAAGCCCCCCAAAATTTACAATGACCCTATTGCGACCCCCAGGAAGGCACCCGTCAAAAAAAACTACCCAGCCCGAAAATGTTCTGATTTACCGGTTTTCGTGGACTATTACTCACGCCCCGGCCACTTCCTGGGGCCCGGAGTCGGATCATGCCCAAAAAAAATTTTTGTGCCTCCTTTGGCCATATGAGGCACTTTGGAACCTTAACATGCCCCAAAACCGGGCACCGATGTCTTCTAATCCCACCTCCGTAATTCCGACCAATAACGATAACCGACTCGAGAGGCCATTTAGCGGCCTTTTTTGGGCCTGAAGCCCCCCAAAATTTATTGTGACCCTATTGGGATCCCCGGGAAGGCACCCGTCAAAAAAAACCACCCTGTCCGAAAATGTTCTGATTTACCGGTTTTCGTGGACTACTACTCACGCCCCGGCCACGTCCCGGGGCCCGGAGTCGGATCATGCCCTAAATTTTTTTAGGGCCTCCTTGGGCCATATGGGGCTCTTTGGAACCTTAACATGCCCCCAAAATCGGGCACCGGATGCATCCCAAACCCACCTCCGTAATTCTACCGACTCGGGAGGCCATTTGGAGGCCCAAAATTTACAGAGACCCTATTGGGTTCCCCGGGAAGGCACTCGTCAAAAAAAATCACCCTGCCCGAAAATGTTCCGACTTACCCGTTTTCGTGGACTATTGCTCACGCCCGGGGGCCTTGAGTCGGATTTTGCACAAAAAAATTTTAGGGCCTCCTTGGGCCATATGAGGCCCTTTGGAACCTTAACATGCCCCAAAGCCGGGCACCGGATGCCTTCTAATCCTACCTCCGTAATTCCGACCAATACCGACAACCGACTCGGGAGGCCATTTAGAGGCCCTTTTCGGGCTTGAAGCCCCCCAAAATTTACAGTGACCCTATTGGGACCGCCGGGAAGGCACCCGTCAAAAAAAACCACCCTGTCCGAAAATGTACTGATTTACCTGTTTTCGTGGTCTAATACTCACGCCCCGACCACGTCCCGGGGCCCGGAGTCGGATCAAGCCCAAAAAATTGTTAGGGCCTCCTTGGGCCATATGGGGCCCTTTGGAACCTTAACATGCCCCAAAAATCGGGCACCGTATGCCTTCCAATACCACCTCCGTAATTCCGACCAATACCGATAACCGACTCGAGAGGCCATTTAGAGGTCCTTTTTGGGCTTGTAGCCCCCCAAAATTTACAGTGACCCTATAGGGACCCTCGGGAATGCACCCGTCTCAAAAAACCATCCTGCCCGAAAATGTTCTGATTTACAGGTTTTCGTGGACTATTACTCACGCACCGGCCACGTCCCGGGGACCTGAGTCGCATCATGCCCATAATTTTTTTAGGGCCTCCTTGGGCCATATGGGGCCCTTTGGAACCTTAACATGCCCCAAAATCGGGCACAGAATGCCTTCCAATCCCACCTCCGTAATTCCGACCAATACCGATAACCGACTCGGAAGGCCATTTAGAGGCCCTTTTGGGTCTTGAAGCCCCCAAAATTTACAGAGACCCTATTGGGACCCCCGGGAAGGCACCTGTCAAAAAAAATCACCCTGCCCGAAAATGTTCCGATTTACCCGTTTTCGTGGATAATTCACGCCCGGCCACGTCCCAGGGCCTGGAGTCGGATCTTGCCCAAAAAAATTTTTGGGCCTCCTTGGGCAATATGAAGCCCTTTGGAACCTTAACATGCCCCCAAATCGGGCACCGGATGCCTTCTAATCCCACCTCCATAATTCCGACCAATACCGATAACCTACTCGGGAGGCCATTTCGAGGCCCTTTTTGGGCTTGAAGCCCCCCAAAATTTACTGGGACCCCCGGGAAGGCACCCGTCAAAAAAAACCACCCTGCCCGAAAATCATCTGATTTACCGGTTTTCGTGGACTAACTCACGCCCCGGCCACGTCCCGGGGCCCAGAGTCGGATCATGCCCAAAATTTTATTAGGGCCTCCTTGGGCCATATGGGGCCCTTTGGAACCTTAACATGCCCCAAAATCGGGCACCAGATGCCTTCCAATCCCACCTCCGTAATTCTAACCAATACCAATAACCAACTCGGGAGGCTATTTAGAGGCCCTTTTGGGGCTTGAAGCCCCCCAAAATTTACAGTGACCCTATTGGGACCCCCGGGAAGACACCCGTCAAAAAAAACACCCTGCCGAAAATGTTCTGATTTACCGGTTTTCGTGGACTATTACTCACGCCCCGGCCAATTCCCGGGGCCCGGAGTCGGATCATGCCCAAAAAAAATTTAGGCCCTCCTTGGACCATACGGGGCCCTTTGAACCTTAACATGCCCCAAAATCGGGCACCGGATGCCTTTCGATCCCACCTCCATAATTCCGACCAATACCATTAACCGACTCGGGAGGCCATTTAGAGGTCCTTTTGGGCCTTGAAGCCCCCCAAAATTTACAGAGACCCTATTGGGACCCCCGGGAAGGCACCCGTCAAAAAAAATCACTCTGCCATAAAATATTCCGATTTACCCGTTTTCGTGGACTATTACTCACGCCGCGGCCACATCCAGGGGCACAGAGTCAGATCTTTAGGTTATATAATAAATGCACAACGTATTAATACTTACACATTGGTCCAACGGTCAAGCCTCTTCTTTTTGGTACACAAACCGTGGATCGAATCACACCAAAAACGGCGCTCTTATTTATTTTTCATAGTTTCTAAATGCAGTGAAATATTATCAAATGCAAAAGACAAAATATACGGAGTACATTTTAGTCTTATCTAGGAAACTAATTACTATTTCAATTCTCCTCCAATACTCCATCTCAAACTTCATCCTTATCTTAAAGCAGACATCAATTCTAATATGGAGCACCACCTTTTTAATATATGATAATATAAATAATTCATCTATAAATTCTCTTTCTGTATCCTATCAAATTTTCATGCCATTAATCATTCATTAAAAAAAAAACAAAAATGAAATGGACAAATGGTGTCTTTCATCTTAATGGCCAGAAATATTAGTAATAGATTTGTGTTTGAATTCATCAACTTTATTTAGAGAAGTTCAATTAATTTAGGAAATGTTAAGCATTAAATTCATTTCTTAAAATGGAAATAATTTATGAATCTGCATATCATTTGAGACAATAAATACTTAATTTGACTTTTTATTTTTATTTTAAACTTCTTAAACATAGCCCTAAGAGCTATATTTAAAGGCGTTGTTATACATCGCCCTTTAATTGATAAAATCACCTACATTTATATACTAAACTTTCAACAATACCCTTACTTCATTTTAACCATCATTAAAAGAGAAAAATAAAAGAGAGAGAAAAAAAGCCCCCTATCACGTTTAACTTCTCACATTCTTTCAAGTTTCACCATTCCTCATCACCATAACCACCATCACCTAGTCTAGTGGCCACCATCACCAGTTCAGCCGCCACAGTTGCTAGTCCGGCCGTCATCGGCGCTAGTCCAGCCGCTACCGCCGCTTGTTCAGTCCGGCAACCGCTTTGTTAAGGTAAGATTAGACTCACCTTAGGATATAACTATTTGACAGAAAATAGAGAGAAGTGGAGAAGGTAGAAGAACAGAAGTAGAATGGAGAATAGAGAGAAAGAGAGAAAGAGAGGGAAATCTGAGATAAGAAAGAAAGAGTTTGTATTATGATTATTGAATGAGTATTACAAGAGCTCAATTCAAGCTTATATACACAAATGAAATCAGTCAATTAGCTAAGGAAACAGAATAACAGAATTCTGTTTTAACTAACAAACTAAAAATCAGTTACAACTGATTTTGGCGCCAAATCTTAACAGATTCTGAGCAACTTGATTACAGCATTTTGATCTTCTTTGTAACAACATTGTAGGCTCTTTGAGATGATATAATCCTTTATCATTCCTCCCTCCTTAAGATTGACTTGTCCCCAAGTCAATAGTAGCCATAAACTCAGGATACTTAAGCTCAAAGTCAGCAGCTATCTCCCAAGTAGCATCATGCATAGGGAAGGATTCCCATTGAATCAAAAACTGAACTTGAGCATCTGAAATTTAACTATCTTTTTATCCAAAATAGCTATAGGTTGTAAAGAGGAAGTAGAATCTTGCCCTTGCAACCAAGGAGGTATATGAGCAGCAATAGGTAAAGTACTATGAAACCTCTTTAGTTGAGAAACATGAAAAACATCATGAATCTTGGCTGAAGTAGGAAGATCAAGCTTATAAGCTATCTTGCCAATCACAGCTAAAATTTTATAAGGCCCATAATACTTAGGAGATAACTTCTGGTTGCCTTTTGTACTGAATGTTGTCCGTAGGGCTGCAGTTTAAGCCAAAACAATCTCCTAACTGAAAACCCTGTCACACCTATGCTTGTCAGTTTGTTGTTTCATTCTAGTTTGAGCTCTAAGTAAATGAAACTTGAGTAGCTTGATCATTTCCTCTCTTCTTTGGAGGCTCCTATCTACTGCTTCAACATTAGAATCTCCAGAAAGATAAGGTAGATGCAAAGGAGGAGGTTGACCATATACTATTTCATAAGGTGTAAGTAAAGTAGGTGAGTGAAAATGTGTGTTATACCACCATTCAGCCAAAGGAAGCCAAGCATGCCAATCATTAGGCTTATCACTACACATACACCTGAGATAGGTCTCTAAACACCTATTAATCACCTCAGTTTGTCCATCAGTTTCAGGATGATAGGCTGAGGAGAGTAAAAACTCAGTACCATGAAGACTGAATAACCCTTGCCAGAATTGGCTCAAAAAGATAGCATCTCTATCACTAACAATGCTCCTAGGCCAACCATGTAGTTTAAACACATGATCTAGATAAACCTGAGCAACTTGAATAGCAGAAAAAGGGTGTGAAAGAGACATAAAATGGCTGTATTTACTAAGCCTCGCCACCACCACAAAAATCACATCTTTGCCAGCTGATTTAGGAAGACCAGTGATAAAATCCATAGAAATATCAAGCCACACTGAATCAGGAATAGGGAGAGGTTGCAAAATTCCAAGATGAGCAGCAGTATCATACTTAGAAGCTTGACAAATTTGACATTTTCTGACAAACTCTCTAACATCTTTAGTTAACCCTCTCCAGTAGAATAAGCTTTTAACTCTTTTAATAGTGATATAATGGAGCAAATTGATAATTTTAAGCTTCAAATGATCATCAGAGCCAATTACCAACCTCCATTTTCTTCTTAGTAAATCATTACTGAAACTATAGTCCCCCAAAGAAGAGACATTCTGAAGTTGGGATAACAACTGGACTATGTTATCATCTAAGAGATAACTAGCTTTGATCAAAGTAGTTAAATCTGAGGTGATAGTAGAAATTGCCAAACATAATATCTCACTACCATCCACTCTAGAAAGGGCATCAGCGGCAACATTTTCTTGGCGACTCTTGTATTGAATCTCATAATCAAAACCCATCAACTTGGATAACCAAAACTGCTGAAAAGGAGTGCTCACTTTCTATTAAAGGAGCCATTTCAAACTCTTTTGATCAGTTTTAATCACAAAATGAGTACTCATCAAGTATTGTTCCCATTTCTGAACTGCAAACACAATAGAGAGTTTTTGCCATCTAGGACCAAGAGATCTACTAATGTAGGCAATAGGATGATTATCTTGCATCAAAACAGCTCCTATACCTTTCTGAGAAGCATCAGTCTCCACAATAAACTGTTTATCAAAATTAGGAACAGCCAACACAGGAGCAGATACCAAAGCTTTTTTCAAAAGAACAAATGCTTGTTGTGCAGCCTCAGACCAAACAAAAGCCCCCTTCTTAAGTAAATCAGTCAAAGGTTTACTAAGAATGGAGTAATGTTTAACAAACTTCCTGTAATAACCTGCAAGCCCCAAGAAGCTTCTCAATTCCTTAACTGAATTAGGAATAGGCCAGCTTTCAACTGCAGCAACCTTAGAAGGGTCAGTTTCTACACCCTTAGAGGAGATAAGATGTCCCAAATATTCAATTTTATCTAAAGCAAAGTTACATTTACTTGCTTTAGCAAACATCATATTTTCCCTCATTAAACCAAAGACAGCTGCTAAATGTTGCCAATGATTTGCTTCAGTCTTGCTATAAACCAAAATATCATCAAAGAACACCAGAACACACTTCCTTAAAAGAGGTTGGAATACACTATACATCCAACTCTGAAAGGAGGCAGGTGCATTGGTTAAGCCAAAAGGCATAACCAACCATTCAAAATGGCCTGAGTGAGTCTTGAAAGCCGTCTTATACATATCAGCTTCACTCACCCTCAGTTGATGATAATCTGATGTGAGATCTAGCTTACTAAACACAGTTGCCCCTGCAAGTTCATCAATTAATTCATCAATAACAGGAATTGGAAACTTGTTTTTGATGGTTCTTTGATTAAGCTCTCTATAATCAACACATAATCTCCATGTACCATCTTTCTTTCCTACTAGAACCACTGGAAAAGCAAAAGGACTAGCACTATTTTGAATGATTCCTCTTTCCAACATGTCCTGAATAAGCTGCTCAATGACATCCCTTTGTTTGAGAGGGTATCTGTAAGGTCTAATATTTACAGCTCTAGTGCCAGGCTCAAGAGGAATGGTATGATCAAAGACTCCTCTATGAGGTGGAAGAGTGTCAGGATCTGCAAAAATGTCACTATATTGCTGTTGAAGTTGCAATAAAGCTTCAGAACAATGTGGTGTAGCTTGAGGGTTTGTACTAGAACTGAGCTGCATAAACTTGATGTCTCTTACTTGTAGTAAACACAATTCCACAGCATTGCTAATCATTTCAGTAGAGGGAGCACCATTGACTAGCTTGACTTTCTTAGGATGCACACCTTGCAACAAGAAAGGTTTACCATTGACTTCAAACTGCATGCATAACTCTTTAAAATCCCAATAAATAGGGCCAAGAGTTGTCAACCATTGAACTCCTAGAACCATATCACAACCTCCTAAATCAATCAACAATACATCAACAGTAAATTGAATGCCTTGCATATGCCATTGAAATCCTTTACATATATGTTGACATTTCAATTGATTTTCATCAGCTACAATCACAGCTTGAGAAGGAATACTAGTAATAGCACATCCCATCTTTTTAGCTAGCTGTAAATCTAAAAAGTTGTGAGTACTACCAGAATCTATTAGGATATGAAAAATCCTAGATTCAACTGTACCTTGCACTCTCATAGTCTAAAAATTATGATCCCCAGACAAAGCATTAATAAAAATAAGAGGATCACCAATTTCATCATCATCAGTTTCTTCTTCTTCATCAATATAGTCTCTAACTGATCATTTTTAGAGATTTTAACTGTAAATAGTTGAGATTCTTTAAAGGGACATTTGTGGTTTCTATCATAAGGTTGATCACAATAATAGCACAATTCCTTGGCTATCTTTTCTGCTCTTACATCAGCAGGAATGTGTCTAAGATTTTTGGGGGTTTTAGGATTGAATTTAGTAAGAGAAAGGTTATTTGGTTTCATAGGGGGTGTAGGTAAAAGGGGTGGTTTATTAAAGTTGGATTGAAATCTGTTGTATAGGAAGAAGAAGAAGAGGGTTTGAAACTTTTTTGAGAGGCTGACATAGCTTCCTCTTGAAGCCTAGCAAACTCAAGAGCTTCAACTATTGTAGTAGGTTTGAAAGCTTTAACAAAAGGTTTGATTCCAAGCTTCATTCCTCCAATAAAACTGTCCAAAATGAATTCCTCAGGCAAAGTGTGATGAGTATCTAGTACATCTGCCCTTATTTCTTCAAATTCATCTAGGTAAGATTCAACAGAATCAGTTTGTTCTAGTCTATTAAATTTTTCTACAACATGAACTCTTTTTACATCCTTGAACCTTGTAGATAGGTCCATAACAAACTCAGGCCAATCTATATTTCTTCTTGAAGCTAAATAGCTAGTAACCCATTTTTCAGCTTTACCAACCATATGTAATGCAGCTAAATCAACTTTTTGCTCATCAGTAATTTTGCACAGTTTAAAATACTTGCTACATTTTTTTATCCAGAGTCTACAATCATCTCCATCAAATTGAGGAAAAGAGAGTTTAGGAGTGTACCCCAGAGTCTTGGTAGCATTAGACTCTCTATGAATGCTTGTCCTTGATGCATCAGAAGAGTATTCTTGGAGTTTATCTTTCAATTCCAAAATTACATTCATCAACACATCAATTTTCTTGGTTTGATCCTGAATTTGAGTAGATTGTTCATTGTATCTTTGAGTTTGATCTAACATTTGTCTTTCTAACATGCGTAGTTGATCCTCCATTGCCAAGTTTTTCCTAGTTCTAGAAGCCAGAATGACTCATAAAATGAGCTATGCTTAGAATTCTGAAGAACAATAGGAAACTGTGGAATTCTAAGAAGCTAATTCACAGCTTAATTGAGATTGAATGATCTCATTATAGTTTGTTTGTAGTGTTTGCTCTGATACCAATGTTAAGGTAAGATTAGACTCACCTTAGGATATAACTATTTGACAGAAAATAGAGAGAAGTAGAATGGAGAATAGAGAGAAAGAGAGAAAGAGAGGGAAATCTGAGATAAGAAAGAAAGAGTTTGTATTATGATTATTGAATGAGTATTACAAGAGCTCAATTCAAGCTTATATACACAAATGAAATCAGTCAATTAGCTAAGGAAACAGAATAACAGAATTCTGTTTTAACTAACAAACTAAAAATCAGTTATAACTGATTTTGGCGCCAAATCTTAACAGATTCTGAGCAACTTGATTACAGCATTTTGATCTTCTTTGTAACAGCATTGTAGGCTCTTTGAGATGATATAATCCTAAATCACGCTTCAGATCGAAGGTACTGCTCGTTTTTCTTCTTTTTCCTTTTCTATTTTTTTTTAATATATTTTTGGTGGATTTTTGGAACCGTTTTAAAAAAAGGGTTCTACACTTCTACCGGAGTTTTTAGAAAAAAGACTCAACTCCAATTCTTCATTTAGTATCTCCCTTATTTTTTCGTTGGACAATTCACAATCAGGCTTTCCTATTCTTCATCTCTCACTTTCTTCTCTACCCTAAATCCCAAATCCCCGCCACGACCGCCGCCGCTCCAGCCGCCGCTCCGCTGCTGACTGCGTCACTGTGCTCAATTCGCCTCTCACTCGCTCTCTTTTCTCTCAGCCCTATTTCTGCTCTTTGAGCCTTTGGAGTTCAGATTTCATAATATATTGGTAAGGAATTAATTTGTTTTCCCATTTTATTTTGATTTGTTTGCAACTTATTAAGTTATTAGTATGTGTATTAGAATTAGTTTGTTGGTGACTTGGTGTTGTTGGTTAGTTTTATTGAATTATTGAATACTTGCACTAGTCTCTACTCTCTAGTGCTGTTTTCAATTGAATTATTGAGTACTTGAATTGTTGTTGCTGAATGCTGATTAGTGTTTAGTGTTGGTGGTGTTCATTAGTCTTTAGTGTTGTTTTACTGTTTTAGCAATTAGTATCGTTGAGTTTGTTGGTGTTTTTGATTAGTAATTTAGTAGTTGGGGTTGATTAGTTTTACACTATTGTTAATTATTACATAAATAAATAATGAAAATGTCAGGATTGTTTGAAAATTATGGAATAAATAAGTAATGAAAAGTACGAAACTCGTTGTGTTCTTTTGTAGTTTTTTTTCCCTAACTCGATTATCCTTAATTATTTGTATTGTGATTATTTGACTTATGTGTTGAACCATTTTATATTTTATGTATTGAATTTGAACTTTATGTATTAAACTTAATTAGATTTTATGCTATGATGATTTATGATAGAAAATAAAGAAACTTGCTTCTGTTTGTATGTAATAATAAATTATTTCTCTCTATTGGATGCATGTAGGAATTTTTATGCTTTGTTAAGGTGATGTCCTAGTACTCAGCTTTTGCCGATTTATGCGTTCTGTAAAATGAATGTGTTATCTGATGGTATTGGACTCTGCCATAAGGGACTAGAACGGGGGTGTTACAATATTGCTACTAAACATGGTATTAATATTTTATGAGAGGAAATAACAATTAATGGGTTAGTTTATGGGTTATATGATGGGAAAAAACAAAAAATGAGGGTAGAATATATGGGATCAGACACCAAAATAGGAAATATAGCAACTAGCAAGTGATCGAGACTCCCAAATAAGGAAAGTGTAGCAAGTAAAACAAGACGGAGGGAGTATTGTTTAAGTGCAAACCTTGTCAAATGTCGCTTGAATAAATTTTTACATTTTTTTAAACTGTGTTTTGTTTCCCCACATCTAATCCTCGGTTCAAAAGGCAAATGTATTATTGTAGTGTGCAACTTTTCAGTATTATGTGTCCAAAAAGCAAATATATTATATGGGGACAATGGAGTAGTTGTGTCTATGTATAATAGAATTTGGAAGATAAAGAGAATTTATCTGTTTAATTGTTTAGAATGTGTATAATTATTGTTGCATGGGGATTATGAAAATGTCTTCCGATGATATTTGACGATTGATTATTGTCTGTAATTCAGATGCTATTAAAAATCTTACATACCTAATTTAATTCTTTTTACTAAGGGTTAGAGAAAAGAACTGATACTTTTGTTAACGTAAGAGCAGTAGAGCACCATGCATCATTCTAGCGTTTTAGTCTAGTTATAGACTAGGTTATTGTAGTTTTGTTAAACTTGATGTTGATCAAGATCAGGCTAATGATTCCCCCTTTTTTTAAATATAGAATGTCAACATTTATGGATGATGGTGGTGAATTCAATGATTCTGTTATGGTGCATTCTACTGAAATGGTCGATGATCAATCTGATGAGCTTGAGATTCCAACAAATTCTAAGAAGAAAAGACAGGGGAAGAAACTACGAATGAAAGTGAGGGAGGTAAAAAAAGAAACCTTCATCTGTTGGGATTATTTTTAGTTTAATTTTTATTGATGAAACACATGCTAAACGTCAATATTGTGGTGAAAATCACGTGTTCACTTAAAAAGGTTCTGACGCCATGTCTGTTACTCCAGTGAAAGACGTAAAAAAGCTCTTTTGAGTTTAGTAAATGCTAACTTCAATCTTTAATACTCATAAGAATGTTTTAAGATAGTAATAGTTTTTTAAACATTTTGTATCCCTATACTCAAGTCCAAAATTAGTATGATGTCCCTGAATCTTAAGTTTTTAGAAATTCTTTATTGCACACTTGAATCCTCACCCATATTGGATCTATACTGGAGTCCACATAACATGGCCTGTTGTTTTTTTTTAACTCTCCCTACCCACCCAACTTACACTATTTATTTATTTTATTTATTTTTATATATTCATCAACGTTCTCTTCTAGTTGCAATTATATCAATTAATCATTGATGCCTAGGCCTGAATATCACGTCCTCAATTTCAAGGATGACACTTTCCATTGTTGTTAAGGAATAGAACAAGGTGAGACTTTAGGGGTGGTAGTGTTAAATGCAAGTATGCAACGAAGGGTACTTTAGGCAGTTTACAAAAGTTAGATGCTAGGAGCCTGTAGAAGATTTTAGAGTTTGTTATGAAAGAACTATTTCTAAATAGAGCTTAAGTAAAGAGAAAGTGATCAAACATCTTCCTCAATTTGAGCCATTTACTCAATTTGATAAATCAAACATCAAAGCCTTAATCTCAAAAGTTGGTCGGCTACATGATCAAAAGTTATTATTCCTTGTAGTCATCAACAAGGATCTTCCTCCTCTCATTCCTACGATCAAAGACCTCATTCTCATGCAAATCCATTTACTTTATGTTTTTCCTAACTCCTTCAAATCAAATTACTTTCGTTCTCCCTCTACCTCTTTAGAGCTCTCCTTATTAGGAAAGTGTAGCGAGCTGTCTGAAATGGAGGAAGTAGAATTTTCCATTTAACATTAAATGAATGCTTTAATCACACAACAAACTTGTGGCCGTTCACCATTTAACCCTCCCCGACTTAATTTTGTGAGCCACATCTTGATCAATATCCCCATTCTTTTGAATGATTGATCCAAGATATTAAAAATAATCACTCATAATTAGATCCTTTTCGTCCAAACTCAATACATCATCGTTTTGCCTACTCTGTGTACCAAAACGACATTCCAATTACTCCAACTTAGCTTGAACCCTTTAGATTTCAACATTTGCTGCCTTTGCTAACCTCAGTTTTGGTTTTTATCCACCGAAACAATATCATTCGCGAACAACATATACCATGGGTCCTCTTGAATCAACGTTGTTACTTCATTAGGATTCCAATTACTCCAACTTAGCTTGAACCCTTTAGATTTCAACATTTGCTTCCTTTGCTAACCTCAGTTTTGGTTTTCATCCACCGAAACAATATCATTCGCGAACAACATTAACCATGGGTCTTCTTGAATCAACGTTGTTACTTCATTAGGATCCATTGCAAAAAGAAAGGACTTAGCTCAAACCCTTGATGCAATCCAATTGTTATAGGAAATCTTATCTCAAGCCACCTCATGTCCTCACATAGTCACATTTATTGACGCATCATGCTACATATCTTCGCAAAATATTTTTCTTCACTTTGCCCACCAAAGTAAATCTCTTGGCACCTCCACCTTCTCTAAATCAATGAAAACAATATGGAGGTCCTTCTTCCTCATCTATAGAACTCCATCATATTTCTTATCAAATGGATTGAATCATTTGATGAATGATGACGAACTTTGTGTAATGTTTATTCTAAATTTAGTGGGAGTGTAAGCTACCTAAAAAGTTTTCACTATAATACAAGTTCACATAGCGTTCCCAAATTCTTTGTTGTCTTTTCATTTCATCCTCAAAGTTTTTATTTAATTGCATTCGTTATCTTAGCCACAAAAACTAGTCTATAACATGAAACAAGTGAGAGCTTCTCGTGCTAGGGTTCAAATGTTCAAGTCTTGAATTCAATAGGAAAAGTGGAAAACGTAACTTGTGTCTTGTAATGATTTATCTTATTATATTGAATCAAGGAGAATTCCTCTTATTTGACCCCTAAGTCCACTTAGGTGTTTAAGAAGGCATAAAAAAATCGCAAATTAAGTTAACTCCTTTCAAAAGGTTAAGTTCATTCCTTTCCAAACGGGAAGATGGGTACACCAGATGATGAAGAATTTGACTATTACCTCATATTTACATTTTTGTTCTTAGTTTTTTTTACCAGGCTACATTTAATTTCACTCGTTTTTTGCTTTTCTTTTCCTTTTTTTTTTTTTTTGGAAATTCAGTTTTCAGTTTTGAACGAATTGAAGGGGTTTTAGATCCAATTAATTTTTAGCATCTGTGAATTGCAGAAGTTTTTTGCTTATAGTTAGGTACTAACTCACATTCATAATATTGACAAAATGTCCCTTAGAAAGACTTGAAGATCTTCTATGCAATCGATGTATGTCCAACTTTCTCTTTTAAACTTTTGGCTCAATCTTATTGGGCTCGGAATTTCCCAAAATCTAAAATGATTGAAAATTCTAAGTTTATTGCTAATTGTGAAAATTATTCTCGGATAATTGAAAGGTGGATTTCTATTATCACTCGATTTCTGATATCTTATCACAGTTGCTGACATTTTGGTGACTGCTGGTTACTTAGTCTAAGACAGTTTGTTCTCAGAAATTGCTACGTTTCACAAATGTTAGATTTTTATTTTAATTGCTCACTTTTGGTATCATTAGTTCTCTTCTCTCTCTCTCTCTTTTTTTTGGATTTCTTGTGTTTTCTTAATTAAATGCATGGGAATATAATGTTGTGCATTTTCTGTTTTGAGAAGAAAATTTGAACTTGTTTTAATTTTCCAATCTGCTGTAATGCCAAGTTATACATATATATATATATATATATATATATATATATATATATATATATCACATGATGATGTTCATACACAAGTTAATTTCTTCTATCTTAATGCACTATATACTCATTAAATAGGTGTTTTTCTAAATCAGTCAAAGCCTTGTTCCCATAAGTGATAAGAATTTGAGAATTCATAATTCATAATTTGGGATAATAGCTGTTTGTCTAAATGAACTCATAATTCCGGACCTTTTTCTTTGGGTGAGGTAACAATGGAACCGTACTTTGGTCATGCTCATGAGTAAAAGCGATTAGGATAATCAACTTTGGGTGCTTGTTAAAGTTGTGAAGGTTCCCAAGTTGAGAAACAACTTCCGAAGGGGTTACAACTTATGATAAAGTCAATGTTGTGATTGATTATAACAGAAGACCTCGTCAAGATGCAGAATGACACTTTTTAGGAGCACTGTAATAATGATAATGATTATAAAGAGACTCTTGGTTGGCCAAGGCTTTGTGGTCTAATTCAATTAAAATTCAATATTTAATAATATTGGCCGGGTTATATTTTTTTTATGAACAATGAGATTCTTATATTATTGCTTGAGAGTTACTCCTCTCCGTTCCCAATTGTTGTTTCCATTTAGAATTTTAGTACTATTCACAATTTGATGAAATCTTCTAAATTATTAAGAATATTGCAATATATAAGAACAATTATAGTGCGTTGAGTCTTTGTTTGATTCATCTCAATGAATACTTCATTGATATTCAATTATCATTCAATGAAGATGTCGATGGTCAAAGAAGAGTTTAGTGTGTTGGCACGTGCAAAGTCAAAGTGGAAACAACAATAGGGAATAGAGGCAGTCTTAAATTTATCAATGACTAGAGAGGTTTTATTGTAGTTTAAGTCATACTTTTCAAATATATATCCATGGTCATGTTTGATACATTTTTGTTTGCAACATTGCAGCTATTCAAATAATGTGTAGGAATAATAAAAGGCGTTATGACTCACTCTCTTCATCAAGAAGATTGTCACTACCACCACAATTGAAGCGATGTGGAAATAGATTGTGGCTTGAGGGGCCGGAGAAGAGAAAGAAGTCGATGTTGGTAGACAAAGAAAGTCCTTGCAACAGAAGGTGGGAGGACATGGACCATGAGATCTTGATTCAGATAATGAAACGATATTCATTGTATGATTGGGGTTGTACTAATTTTGTCGTATGCAAGTCATGGCTATCAGCATTCCTGGATTTCCTATTTCCACCCGGGCATGTCCTTGACTTACGTGTTCTTGATGACAATAAATCAGTAATGTGTAAATATCGTTTGAGAAGGTTTTACCATTATCTTGAATTAAATCTTAATCGCCGATCTCCGGATTCTTACACGATGATTATTTTATCTAAACATATCTTACCCAACGGGGTGTACAAGAATATAGCACAAAGGTAACCTCTCTACATCCTTTCCAGATAGTTAGCATTCCTTGCCCCTTGCTTTAGAGTTTAGACTCGTTTTATTTTTTATCATGTATAGGCTCTTACAGTTCAATAGTGCTTTCTTTTGCACATTGTGTGTGTGTGTCTGTATAGTAATGAGTTTATAGGAGAAAAATCCTTGTGTGAGCAGTAAGAAGTGCTGAAGTTCTTAATGAAAAGTGTTGCAGTTTCAACCTGAAAAAACACACTCCGTCCGTCACCTAATACTTGCAACTCTGGAATATTTTATCTCTCACAAATAAATACAAGAGTTGGAATATTTTATCTCTCACAAATAAATATAAGAGTTGCAAGTATTAGGTGACGGAGGAAGTATTTAAACAAATACGAGTATAACCATATTTTCAAAGCATTGGGTCTGTATTTTTCAAATTCATATTAAAAATTTGATTATTACTTGTCTTTCTCTCAATTGTGAAGGCGCTTTTTTTCTATGACCCTCTGCCTTTTCTCTTTAATGATGTTTATTTTTTTTGTGTTGGTGACACCAACAGTATATTTTCCCCCTTTTTAATGGCGACACCAACAATATTAGTATTCTTATACTCTGTACTAAGGAATTAGAAATTAATTTTATGTTACAATTTCTTTATTTCACATTCCATCTTAAATCCTATGGTCAGTTTCATTGTGATTAAAACTTCTTTTTTTTGTTTGCTCAATGTAGGTTACCTTTACTGAAAAGCTTTGTTTTCCCAGAGAAGATGATCCATATGCGTATGTCACCAAATCCAAACGGGACTAAAGGCTATGATGAGCACCATAGCATTGCGATTAATATGTGTCCACTTATGCAAAATTTGGAAAGTGTATGTTGTCATATTAGCATGCTGTTACCTTTTGCAAGATGTTGCAAATCTATTCGAAGTCTAACATTAATTAGAAGTAATGGCCCGGGTCGGTTAGGCGGTGTGCTAGCTAAAAGTGTTGCAGAAGGATTTCCTCATCTCAAGCATTTGAGTATTTCTTTTTTTACCATCTCGCTGAAGGGTCTGAAATTGATATTGAATGGTCATCCGAAACTGCAGTGCTTAGATCTACAGCACTCTCTTGGCGTTGATGAAAAAGTAAGTGTGACTCGACCTTTGATTCCGCTTGAGTTGCCATGGCCTGAAGAGATCATAGCAAATGTGAAGACATTGTTAACTTGCCCCGGAAAAAGTTGTGCGAAGTGTAGGCTTTATTTTTGGCTGTAGGCTGCTGTCTTTGTAGTGTCATGGATCTCCTCGACTTTATTATTTTATTTTACCTCCCTATCGCATCTCAATTGCTTTAGCGGATGAGTGGATCAGGGAGATAATTCTAGGAATCCCTATCGATGATCTCAATTATAGACGGGTGATTATTTTGTTGCGCAGCGCGCTTAGCATGTTTCACTGTGTTTCTCTTTCGATTATTAATAAAATTTAGCGTCAGGAGCGTTCCTCCTGATTGAGCCTTTGTCAAAAAAAAATAAAAAATTACCTCGGTATGAACTTCAACTAAATATACTTCATTGTACGTACTCTTTCTTCTGATTTTTTAAATTTATTTTAGGAAAAATTGTCAAGAATAAGTCAACCTTTGCGTTGACCGCTTCTAACAAGTCAACCTTAGTTTATTCCATTAACAAGTAAACCTTGTATAACCTCTGCTTTTAGCAAGTCAAAATCGGCTATCACCTCTTGTTAACCTTTTCAACAGGTTAAAGTTTATATTTCAAGAAAAAAAAACATTAAAAAACCCCTCTTTCTCCACCACCCCAAAATCAGATTACTCTCACTCACACCTTCACCTTCACTCTCACCCACAGCCAACACCACCACCCTAACTGGCACCCAAACACTACCACCCCAACTGAAATATTTCCACCTAAAACCCCCCATCACTACTGAATTCTCTGAACAATACTCAACCCTCATTATTCAACCTTCCCAAGAAAACCCAATTTTAATGGCTAAAACTTCAAAAGAGAACACAACACTAACCATATAACCTTCAAAAGAAATCACAATACCAACCGAATTTCCATAGCTAAATCTTCCCAAGAAAACCCAACTAATAGCTTTAGAGTCCAAGTACCCAGCAAGCAAACTGAAGCAAACATTAACGTCTCTAACCGATGTCGAATTCAATCGACAAGGTATACGCTTGATCGAAGTTAAGGAACATGGTTTGGATATCACAGCTAACGCCGGAAGCAAAGCAGCATGCCTCTTTGGTTGAAATCCTCTGGTTTGATCAACTTTGAGTTCAGCAACCCATGATCAACAAAAAGATTAACTTGAATCACATTTTGGACAATCTCGTCGATGCGGCTTCTAATTAAGGATACCATCATTGCTTATCATCTTGATGGTTCTTCTAAACTCACCTTATTGTTTTGTCTTGTTTGATATTGCGGTGGTTGAGGTTGGGTTTGGACAACAAGGAGGTGGTGGTTTTCGGGGATGAAGAAAGAAGGGAGGTGGTGGTTGAGATTTATTTATGTCGAAATCAATAAATAAATAACATACAAAATTACCCGGTTCAGTGGTTGAGAAAGCGTGGTGTTTAGTGGTGGTGGTGGTGGCAAGGAAATGGGAGGAGGGTGGTGAATGTGATGGTCATAGTTGTGGTCCTTGTGGAGGAGAAGGAAGAGGACAAATAAGGAAAAAAAAGGATAGAAAAGAGAGATAGGGGTGAGGGATGTCCCTGGTGGTGAGCGGCGGTAAGGGGTTGTAGAGAAAGCAGAGATGGTGGTTGAAGGGATGATATTGATGGGTGAGGAGAGAGAAAGTGTGATTGAGGAGAGATAGAGGGGGTGGCAGTGGGTAGGGTTGGGGTGGGTTTAATTTAATTTTTTTTTTATTTATTTGAAGTTCATTTAATATATAAATTAAAATTAAGAGTTTTCTTTAAAGTCAAGAAGTCAAATGAAAATTGGGGAAATAAAGAGTGAGTTTATAGGTTTATCAGGTCACAGGTAAAAAAACTTGTTAAAATAAAAGTGTGTACAAAGTTTACTTGTTAATGGAATAAACTAAGGTTGACTTGTTAAAAGCGATCAACGCAAAGGTTGACTTATTCCTGACAATTTTTCCTTTATTTTAAGGTAATGTATGTGTTTCTGTATTGGTATGTTGGCCATTTAGTTAATATCCTAGTTTTTCTGATTTCTTATTACACATTGAATTTAATTTTATGATTACTAAATCTTTTAATCAAGTTTAAAATAAAGGCAATTCAGGCACATGTGATTCTTTTGCTTTGCCTTGGTTCTTTATGAAGCTTAAACTGTCATCAATTCCCTAGTGTAACCGATGTAGCAAAGAGGTTGTAAAAAAATATTTCCTCCGTAAATGAATAATTGTAACAAGTGTTTTTGTACTCATTTTGAGGAACAAATTCAATGGTATGAACAAGAAAATTAGTCAAAATGATTTTAACACAACTAACTCATAATACCATTCTTGGTTGTATATGTGAAAAGCATCTTGATTAATTTGTTCATTTACACCGTTAAATCTCTTTCTTAAAATGCGTGTACAAAAGTTTGTTGCAATCATTTGTTTATGGAGGAAGTATGTAAAAGTCACAATAGAAGTTTGGTAATCTAGATACATCGGTAAGCCAAGGTTGTTGCCGTTCAGCATGTACAAGTTTATACCATTCATTCTATGGTTTTGTTCAGCAAAGAAACCATGCATTTTTCCATCAACAATCAAGCCTTTAATCCACCAAGAAATTATGCCTGTAGTGATCTGCATTCAGCAATTCTGACAGATAGAGAGGTCAGTAATCTAGGATTGCATTTCAAAGTCCGATAAGAGAGATCTAACCTTAGTTTGCAATTCCAAAAACAGGATAAATGAGCATCAGATTACATGTATTTAGAAGCCTCCATTAGCAGAATTTGCTATGCTTGCAGTCTCTATGCATAGGAATCTTATAAATTCAGCAATTGTTGTACCACCAAACTTAGTTTCATGTCTAGTGGTGGCCAGGCAAGCAAAAGAAGTTAGAACCTTCGAACGCCAAGTCAAATTGGATAACATCCCAGAAATTTTGTTGTATCCTTCAAGTCTACTCCATACAAGCGAAATCTTGTCAGGAAGTAAAGAAGAGCTAGCAAAGTGGTAAATAAGAACAGCATGAGTACGAACCTATGTATCAATATTACAGGGTGCAGCAATCTTAGTTTCCTGTTCTGTTATCTGTGCAAATTAAACGTAGGTAAATTTTCAATGAAAACACGAGTTAATGGTCATGCGAATACAACCACAAAAGGTTTAACCAGGATAAGGTGGTAGCAGTTATCAGTTCTAACATATAGATTAGACCATCTTATGAAAGCTTGATGGCATCATTCATGGCATTTGACCTTTAGGGTCCGTTTGGTAGGGTGTAAAACGTTTTCCTTGAAAACTATTTATCCATTTTACGTTGTTTGGTTTGGAGTAAAACATTAAAATGTAAAACTTGGGGTGGAAAACCATTTTCCACCTTATAGAAAACATTTTCCCCCAAAATTGGAAGGAAAACATTTTCCATCACAAGTGGAAGGAAAACATTTTCCCTCACAATTGAAATAATTGATTTTCAGTTCAACCAAACAATGAAAAATGATTAAAATGGAAAGTCATCTTACATACAACCAAACAATGGAAAACCTTCACAAAAATGAATTTTCCATGGAAAACCATTTTCATCCGAAAATGTTTTACACCCTACCAAACGGAGCCTTAGTCTTCCAAATGCAAAGCACCGAATGAGACGAGTTTAGAAACAACTAAACAAGACATAAGAAGCTTTAGCAAATCACCACTAATCTAAAAGACAAAGTGGCAAACCGAGCAAGAAAAAGAAACAATACCAATTAGGATAAGTTCCTATAATTTGTAATTGCTTTCATTATGCATGGCATCACCAAACTCTTGCTTCTGCTTCCAGTTCTTAATGATGATTATCTAATATTAAATTTTCAAAAAATCAATGAATTTTTTTAAGAAGGACAAAAAACAAGAACAACAATTGAAATCACCTCATGAATATCCAATCCTTTTTTTCATTACATTATCAAACATGTTACTAAACCCTAAACCCTAAACCATGGAACCCTGAACCCTTGGACCCGGAACCCGGAACCCGGGACCCGAAACCCTAAAACCCTTAAACCCTAAACCCTAAACTCTAAAACCCAAAATAACTAAAATTTAACGATTATATACATTTCATTGTAATTCCTCCAATTTTTTACATATATTATTGTTTCGCACACTTCACATGCATATGAGACTAGTTATTAACTATGTGAGCTAAAGTGGCATTTATTGTTACAAACAACGCTACCCAACTAAATTAAACTTGATCGTAATCAAATTTTTGTTCAAACCCCTTAAATCCTAAATCAAATTATCAAAGTAAATACTATGACCACTTTAAGTACTTAAGTAGACCTACTTTAGGCTTACAATACAAAGGAGTAAAAGGGGTTTAAAATTAGACAACATAAGTCAAAAGAAAAAGAGTTAAAATCAAAAATTTGATTTAAAAAACAAAAAAAAATTAAGAAAAATTAAAACTAAATAAGAAGAAAAAAAGAAATCAAAGAAAGAAAACCAAAAGAACTGGGCACCAGTTCACGAAGGAAACAGAGGAGACTAGAGGAAGAGGAGAGGAGGCGGCGGGGGCACCGGTAACCAGCCGAACCCTGCTCAGGTCAACATTTTGTTTTTTTTTTCGTTCATATCTTTATTAAAACTGTTTTTATTGCTGAATTCATGAATTATATAGTTATAGTGATTTTAGTATTAAACCTTACTAATTGCTAAGTATTATGTTGTAATTGAGATGAGAGTATGAAATTGTTACTACTTAGCTAACATGATTAATAAATAAATATGATTGGTCGGTGTCAATGTTATGACGAACATAGAATGATTTGAGGATGGAAATATTGTGCTTAATTAGCTATCATAACTTGGTGTGTTAGGCAGGGAAGCACTGTTTGGAGAATTTTCACAAGTCACTATGTCCTTTGGGATTTAGTGCCTAATTAGCTGTCCTTCAGGCTAACCTCTATTAATGGGTTTTTAACTTTTAGTTTGGATTTGAATTATGCATTTTGGATATGACAATCAATTAATCTTGGTCTTCTTTTTGAACTACTCCGATCCCACGCGGGTCAATTTTGGATGCGTCATTTTGTCGAATTGTCCAAACCCATCTTGACAATCCGACACGGGTACTTGAGATAACACGAAGAGTTTTAGTAACGTGGCATTGTTACCACGTGTAATATGATTTTGTGTTTCAAGTATGCCCCAATGCCCGTCGTCTAGAATAGCAGTTGTTATTACATTCAGGCCAAAACTAGGCTTGTTGAGTTGTTTCAAGAAAAAGACCACTCCAATGAGTCATAAAATTTCCTTAAGTTGACCTTTAAAATGCATCTGGGAGAGAAATGTATGTGAGTATAACCTTTAATGAGCTCAAAAGTCAGAATAATGTTATCAACACTACATCTAACAGGCATGAAACCATTTTGAGCTAAATCTACAACCTCATTAACAACCTTTTGGAGCCTTCTTGTAATAATCTTTAAGTATATTTTATACGGTACTGAGCAACAAGCTATAGGTCTAAAGTCCTTAACATAAGAAGGGTTTTGAATATTAGGAACCAGAGTAATCAAAGTACAACTAATCTGATTAGGCAAGCAACTTGTTTCAAAGAAATACAAAACAACTTTATAAACATCTTCATTAATGATATGCCAGCTTTTTAGAAGAAAAGACTATTAAAGACATCAATACCTGGAGCTTTGTTGAACAAGGCTTCAAATAGCACAATCAATCTCAACATGAGAAATAGGGAGAATTAGTGGTGCTCCTAAATCTCCAGAGAGCTGATTTCCTCTTCTGACAATATCAATATCAATACCATCAAGCCTACTAGCTAGTAGTTACAACCCCCAACAACTCCTTATAACAGTCTCTGATCTTTCCTTTGATATATGCATTATTAATTAGAGGACTCCCTTGTTGATTATATATAAAGCAATATTATTTATAGATTGCCTATCTTTCATAAGGAAATGTGAATTAGAGTCATCAAGCTTTAGCCACAAGACTCTGGACTTCTGCGACACCTCTCTTGGATTTTAAGAAACTTACTAAGTTATGCAATACAGTCAATCTCTTGGTTATGAAGTTGCTTATCACCCTTCTTCACAGAAGAGACTGAACTTGATCCAGTTGTGATCTAGAACCCTCCACTTCCTTTAAAAATCCCTACAAACTCTTTTTTGTGTATTACTTTTAACTCGTGTTTAACAACCTTCAGCTTTTGCCAGAGCTCAACAAAAGCACACTCTGTGTAATTCTTACTCCAACAATCACTCATAATTTGATGAAAACTATCATGCTCAGCCATATAATTGGAAATTTTAAAGGGACTATGTTCGCCTCCATGATTATTAAAACACCTCATGAGAAGAGGGCAGTGATCAGAAAGATAATGACTCAAATTTTCAACTTGAAGAGAACAAAATTGGTTCGCCAAACCTGTATTACCAAAACCCCTTTCAATCGGAATCCTAGTTGCAGTTTTTTATAAGGTGGTTTGACAAATTTTGATTTATAAAGTTGATTACGACAAATTTTCCTAATTAGCATTATTATTTGATCATGTTGTAAGTTTACATGTTCTATGAGAAAGGCTTGCACGTGAAATTATTTTGAGCATTTAACATGAATGCTACCACAATTTCACGACTTTTATGAAAGAAACCTGCATATATAAGTAGTAAGTGGTATCTCTTTGTCTTTGAGCAAGTTACTTAATTTATAAGCGATGTCATGAATGCATGTATGATTTGGCAAGTTGCTTTTATGCATACTCTGGAAGCAAGTTAGTAAGTTAGTGCTCTAATCTCAAGTAAAAGTTACTGAAATAATTCCTGCTTATGTTTAGTCGTTTGGAATTAAAATAAAGATACCATATTACACTACGTTTTAAATCAACTTTGGCCGCCCCGTGACAGATTGCTAACATTATCCCAAAAAATCCATATCTACAAAGAAACAAATCAGCAAATAAATTAAGTAGCTAATAGAACGCACATAATTAGATAGTCTCCCCATCATCCCTTGTACCTAGGGCCTGTTTAGATTTACTGAAAACAACTGAACTGAACTGAATTGCACCGATTGGAGCTGAGCTGAACTGAACTGATTGGAGTTGAGTTGAGCTGAACTGAATTGAATTGATTTAAATTTAATAAATATATAAATAATATTTAAACAATAATAATATGAATATTAAATAATAATTATAATGATAAGTAATAATAATGAATAATAATAATTGTATTTTGGATATTTATAAATGATAATTATTAATAAATAATATTAATAATCATAAATTAATAATAATAATGATTAATGATTATAATGATAATTGATAACAATTATTTTATAATCTTTTTATTAATATATTAATACCTGACGATGATTATATAATAACAATAATATCTAAGAATTGAATTAATATTACTATTTTAATAATTAGATTTAATTATATATTAATATTTAATAATAAAATAATGATTGGGCCGGACCGTGCAAAATTATATCATAACCGTTTTGACGTGATTTGATTGGATTATGGGCTGAAAACGCGGGTTTTATTTGTGCTTTTAACCTAAATCATGTTCCTCCCTAATGATAATATTAATAATAATGAATAAAGCTATAATAAACAAAATAATATATAGATATAATAATAATACTTAAATAATAATGATATAAAAATAAATAATAATAATAATAATAATAAGGAAAAATTGACGAGAAAAATCCGACTTTTGGCCGGTCTTCCACCATTGGTACCACCTTCAATTAATCCAGCAATAATCCCACCTTTTACCCCCATCTGCTCATATTGGTCCGTCACCTGTTTGTGACCTACGATTACAGATAAACTCTCTTAATTACGTGACTAATACCTAATTAAATATAATTTAAACCTAAATTCTTAATTAACCACTAATTAAGTAGTATTTATGCATTAACTTTAAAAACAAAAAAAAAACTCAAAAAAAAGAACTCCCCCACCCCCTGCCAGCCTATCTCCCTCACATCACCTCAACCGCCACCGGAGACGAAGGCGATGAAATCAGAGTAAGAACCATCTGAGGTCATAGATTCCGGCCATGGAGAATGATAGCTGTCGACGTTCTTTTATCCAATTCAAGCGACAATCAAATTCCATAATTTTTTACGTTTACAGTGTGTTTATTATGATGATGTTGAGTCAAAAATCAAAACTTTTCACAAATTCACTCCATTGCAGCTCAAAACTCGTTTCAGGTAGTGTGGTTGCAACAAAAATTAAATTCCATCATTTAGTATAGTTTAGTACATTTTTTATTGTGGCTGCATCAATAGTCAAAATAATGTTTGTTTAGGTATTGTTAAAGTTTGATTCTTAATTAATGGATGCTAGTAGAAGAATCGTACTGTGTTTGAAAAAATTTCATGCTTCTACCGCTAAAAAGCTAAAAAGAGAAATTTGATTCTGTGGTTCTGATATTAGTTTAGGCTTTTCCTAAATTGTGGACTTCAATTTAGCTTTCTAGCGTTTTGATGATTTGTTTCAAATTGTGGGTCAGATTCATAGCTGCAAAATGGTGGAAATTGAGAGGAGAGAGAAGGAGGGGGAGGGTGGCAGGGGAAGGGGAGGGGCGGGGGTGGGTGGCAGCAGGGGGGAAAGGGAGGGCTGGGGGGAGGGTTTTCGTTTAACTTTTTTTTAAAAAGTCAACGGTAATTTTGGCTGGTCAAACAGGTTGCCATCATCCCATACCAATGAGAGAATATGAGTGTCAAAGGTCGGATTATAGCTGGATTAATTGAAGGTGGTACCAGTGGTAGAAGACCGGCCAAAGGTGGGATTTTTCCTGTTAATTTTTCCTAATAATAATAAGAGAAATTAGTAAAATAAATTAGACCAACATAATACTAATATTTAACAAAATGGTTATAAAAGAATGGAACTGAGCTGAAATGAAGTGATTGGAGCTGAACTGAAATGAATTGATTAGAGCTTAACTGAAATTAAGCTGAAACGAACAGGCCCTTACTCCTAGTTTCATTCCATTCTTGTAGCTAACGCATTGAGCATTCCCCTCATGGGGAGGAGTGCCTAATGTTTTCTCACCTTTTTCCTACCTAATAAATACAAAACAATGTATTTACATTTTCGGAACATAAAAACTTTACATGAAATTACAATTTCGGGACATATCCTGATATCCATCCCTCATCATCTCTATAGCCAAACTTTTAATCGTGGCATATATATCTTCTACTTGATGGTGTGCCTGATCACTCGCAGTGAAGCTATGAATCTGATTGTTAACATCAATCCAGCTACAACCAGGGCTTTTCTTTAGCCCCATGTCTTTGATTTTGGACCTAAGTTCAACAGCTTCGTTCCATTTTTCTGAAACCTCGTACAGATTTGCAAGGAGTACACGGTACCCAATACTATCGGGATCCAACTCAAAAAGGTGACTGGCTACAACCTTTGCTAACCTCTCATCACCATGAATTCTACAAGATCCGAGCAACGATCCCCAAATGCGATCGTCTGGAGTGTGAGGCATTGCAATAATCACGTCATACGCTTCATCTACATAGCCTGCGCGACCTAGAAGGTCAACCAAGCAAGTATACTGCTCAAGTTTGGGTTCAAGCATAAGTTCTTCTTTCATGGTTCTGAAATACTTTGAGCCCTCTGCAACTTTTCCTGTATGACTACATGCCGAAAGAATTGCAGTAAACGTTTGATGGTTAGGCTTAAAGCCATTACTTCTCATGTCATCAAACAAAAGCAGCATTTCATCCACATGACCATGTACACTTAACCCCAACATCATTGAATTCCATGAAACTTCGTCTCTCTCCTCCATCCCCAGAAAGACTCTCCATGAGCTTTCTAAGTTTCCACACTTTGCATACGCAACTACAAGTGAATTGTTCACAAGCATACTGGTTTCAAATCCTCTGCGTATAATATAGCCATGAACTTCTTTACACTGTAAATTTGAAAATACCCGAGAACAAATTGAAAGGAGACATGAAATTATTACCGCATTAGGTCTGATTTGGTAACTATGCATCTCACGGAAAGCTCTCACAGCATCATCCCAGTATTCATTATGAGTATATCCGGATATTAGACAGCTCAGTGATACTTCATCTATTTTTGGCAACCTTTGAAAGACAGTCTCAGCCGATAATATATCTTGGCATTTCATATACATATCAATTAAGGCACTTCCAATATATGTATCAAGGTCCAGTCCCAACTTAACTGCCATTCCATGAATCAACCTCCCTTCAAGGTTAGCTGCTACAGACGAACATGCTCGCAATGTAGCTAATAATATAACAGAATCGAGATACCCATGCTCCAATCCAGCAACAAATAGATCCAGTCCTTTCCTAGAATAACCACATCGAGCACAATTAGTGATAACTGTGCCCCACATGACTAGATTATGATTATTGAACCTGTCAAATAGTTTTAAGCTACAACCAGGATTTTCACAGTTAAAGTACATGTCTATCAGCGAGGTTGCAACTCTAACCTCTATCTCCAAACCAATTTTGATAATAAGAGCATGCATTTGCTTTCCAAATGTTAAATTTAAGGACTTGGAACATAAGACAATAATGGCCACCATAGCAGAAGAATCTAGTTGAACACCTAAATCCATCATTTTAATGAAAGAAAATAGTGCCTTCGAGTAACAACTATTCTCTGCATATCCCAAAATCATAACATTCCATAACACGGTATTTTCTCTTGCACTCCAAACAATGTTGTCAAAAAGTTGTTCTGCATACCCTACTAAACAGCATTTCATATAAAATTCAAGCAGCGCACTCAAAACAAACTCATCAGCATCCAATCCACTTTTGATAAGAAATGCATGTATTTCTTGCCCATGTATTAGAGCCTTAACTGAAGTGCATGAGGAAAGAGCTGAAATGCAAGCTACCCTATTCGGATATATTCCAAATTCACAAACCATGCATGAAAAGCATTCCAATGACCTCATATACAGGCTTGATTGATGAAAACCAGATATCATAGTGCTCCATGAAACTGAGTCCTCTCCTCCATTGTGTTAAACATTCTTATTGCATCATCACTAGCACCACTTTTCCAAAAAGAGCTCAATAGCGAATTTGCTACAGATATATACTTGATCACACCTAACTTCAATAAATGTCCATGAGCTTGCCTAGTTAATTTGAAATCACATATACCACCAATAGCCTTAACTAAAACAGGGAAAGAATGGAATATATTTGGGATGAAACCCTCATTCAACATGCCTACATAAAGCTTGACAGCATCACTATAGAGTCTTTCTGAAGTAAGCTCTTTTATCAACTCATCAACGGAAGATTCAGTAACCAAACTTTTGTTTTCAGTAGAATCACATGCAATAGATAAATTATGAAAAGAGCTACTACGACGTTGTAAGAAAGAAGTGTGGTTTGTGCCCTTGAAATTGCAAGAGATAAAAGCATGACTAGTATGGCGGCAATGAGAGAAAAACCTACACTGCTTAATTGAAATTTGACTCTGACTGAAGCTGTAATGGTGAGGTTGAGGAATGACTCCATTACAATGTGGGATAGTCACCACCATACTTAAAATCCCAAACTTTCCGGATCACTTGTGGAAAATAGAAGGTAATCGTAATCAACCTGGACAAATTAAGAAATAAAATTATAGAGGTTGAATCAGTTGCGGAGCCAGACCATTTTGAAAACCACCATGAAATCAGCCTAATAAGTTAAGATTGTTACATTTGACAAAAATATCAAAATAAGACTACTACTAAGCACATCATTAAATGTGCCCGATCAACAAGACCCATTTGAATAATTAAACCCCTAGGTCAGTTTGATAAGTTAGGTTATAATGCTTGGACTAGGATGTGGACGTCCAACTTGTGAATGAATCTGAAAGTCGGTCATGGGAAATTTCGAATTCAAGGACACAGCCTATGGAGCATATTGGAGATTCAATTTTATACTCTGAATGTAATAACAACTGCTATTCTAGACGACGGGCATTGGGGCATACTTGAAACACAAAATCATACTACACCTGGTAACAATGCCACGTTACTAAAACTCTTCGTGTTATCTCAAGTACCCGTGTCGGATTGTCAACACTCTAAGATGGGTTTGGACAATTCGACAAAATGGCGCATCCAAAATTGACCCGCGTGGGATCGGAGTAGTTCAAAAAGAAGACCAAGATTAATTGATTGACATATCCAAAATGCATAATTCAAATCCAAACTAAAAGTTAAAAACCCATTAATAGAGGTTAGCCTGAAGGACAGCTAATTAGGCACTAAATCTCAAAGGACATAGTGACTTGTGAAAATTCTCCAAACAGTGCTTCCCTGCCTAACACACCAAGTTATGATAGCTAATTAAGCACAATATTTCCATCCTCAAATCATTCTATGTTCGTCATAACATTGACACCGACCAATCATATTTATTTATTAATCATGTAAGCTAAGTAGTAACAATTTCATACTCTCATCTCAATTACAACATAATACTTAGCAATTAGCAAGGTTTAATTCTAAAATCATAACTATATAATTCATGAATTCAGCAATAAAAACAGTTTTAATAAAGATATGAACGGAAAAAAAAACAAAATGTTGACCTGGGCAGGGTTCGGCTGGTTACCGGTGCCCCCGCCGCCTCCTCTCCTCTTCCTCTAGTCTCCTCTGTTTCCTTCGTGAACTGGTGCCCAGTTCTTTTGGTTTTCTTTCTTTGATTTCTTTTTCTTTTCTTATTTAGTTTTAATTTTTCTGAATTTTTTTTTGTTTTTTTAAATCAAATTTCTGATTTTAACTCTTTTTCTTTTGACTTATGTTGTCTAATTTTAAACCCCTTTTACTCCTTTGTATTGTAAGCCTAAAGTAGGTCTACTTAACTACTTAAAGTGAAAATTCTCTCTCCTACTTGCGGCCCATTCCTTCTCTTGCTCTCAATGATATGTTCCATTAATACTTCTATTTGGTAATATTTTTTTGTCGTTTTGTTTTCATATCATTATTGCTAATCTATTCTATAATATTCATTAATTAATTTTTAGGGACATTTGATGTTTTATCACCTAAAACAAATTAGTAAAATTAAATGGCTAAGATTGAAAATAAAAAATATGTAAAAAAAAAATTAATACCTTAAGGGCCCGTTCGGTATCACTATGATCTTTAGGTTTTTGGTTTTTTGTAATTGAAAATCATATGATATATGTCCTATAATAAATAAATAGTCAAACTTATTGAAACATGATAATTTTGAAAACTGACAACTAAAAAGCGAAAACCACTTTTGTATAAGGTACAAAAAATTAGTGAAATCCTTGTCTTAAGATTGATTATGAATATGATTGCTAATTTTAGTTTAAAGAATGATTTTTCTTAAATATAGTATTATCGGTTAAGTCTTTTTACTAATTATAGTCTTTTAATTTGTGACAGTGTTATGTCAGGCGGGTCTAATCAGAATTTTCCGTTAGACGGTTTCAGTTGATGAACTTATGATTTTAGTTAATGAATTTCGGGTTTCAGTTATTGATTTGAGTAATTTCAGTTATTGAACTTATGATTTCAGTTAATAAACTTATGATTTAGCTTAATAAACTTATGGTTTCGGTTAATAAACGTATGGTCTCGGTTAATAAACTTATGATTTCAGTTAATGAATTTTGGTTTTCAGTTGAAGAGGTTTGAGTTTCAGTTGACCCTAGACCCGGGACCCCGAACCCGGAACCCGGATAAATTCAGAAAACGCAAACAAAACTAACATACTTGCAAGGAAGATGAAAGCTCACTTAGCTCAGCATTATAAACCAGCAGCATTCAAGAAAATAGCGCAAACAGAAGCGATAAAACAACAAACAAAACCTAGAAAAAGGTGTTTCAAAGACAAATCAAACGCAAAAGCGCATTAACAATCTCACGTAGCGTTTTCAAAATCTCAAACACTAGTAGCAAAATTCATATCATCCATCTTCTTACGGAGCTGAAGAATTAGTAGCAAAAGAATGATAACATCACAGAGCTGAGAACTCAAACGCAAAGAAGATGAAATCTCAACCATAATCAAACCAGAAGAATTCCAGAAAACAGAGATGATGATAAGAAAAACAACATCGCCGATAACATATGACGTTCATTGCACAGATAGACGAGCAAACAAACATCATGAACATACCTCAAAAATCAAATCACAAACCTAATTAACATAAATTCAAATAACGCAAATAACGAGTGTAGATCATTACTTCTCATAGCAAAACAGAACAAATCCAAAGTTTTTCAATTATTCGGCGATATACAACATCAAAACCGCATCAAATTCGCAATTTTTACATCGAATCTAAAGTGCTGAACAACATACCTAGATCTTAACCGTAAATTCCAATAAATAAATAAAATACACTTCTAAATCTACAAAAACAGGCGAAATAGTAGCAAAAAAAGCAGAAATCAGAGAAGAAAGAGAGAAAAACTTACTTGAAATTGATGTTGAAATGAAGTGAGACGAGATTGGAGTGTGCGGAAAAGAGGAGCTAGGGTTACAGCCATGGAGGAAGCTTAAAGAGGATCTGAGGAAAAAGAGAGAGAGAAAAGGAAAGGCTTTTGGGAAGGGGAGTATTTGAAAGAAAGAACAACCAATTGGTGACATCCCGCTTCTATTTATATTAGGGTTTTGTAATTGCCCATTGTTGATCTATTGGGAGTAGGATTGGCCCCATTGAGATGACCCGCTGCTTTATTATGGGCTGGATCTTATGTTTTCCCTCTTGTACTAGATTAGGTTATGGAAGGTCGTCTATGATTATTGTCGGGCTATTAGCGGGTTACTAGCCCCATTTGTATAAGTTGCACTTCTATACTTCTACTAGCTTTTAACCCCTCCAAATTGCACGGAAATATTTCATTTATTTTGTTCAGTTATATTTATATTTTACTGGATAGTAGTGGTTGCATTAGATGTAAACCAAAATCGTAAGTTGTAGTTCATGATATTAGTAAAACTTCATCCTACCTAATCACATGATTAGAGATACTATTAATTACCTACCAAAAAAACAAAAAATACTTTTATTCTCTTCATCTCTTTCCTGAAAATAATTGGGATAGCATGAATGTGGGGAGAACGAACTGGAACTTGGGAACTAATATTTATTCCACAAACTAATGCTCCCCTGCAGACTCCCTTTGAAAAGGATATAAGGTGTATAATTTGATTAGATTTATGATAAAATTTGAGTTCTCTCTTGGTCCCATGTGAACCTTCATTTGTGGAATATCAATCCTTTGCTCTTTACTCTATACTTAGTGTGTGGATTATTGAGCACAATGGTTAAACAGAAGCTCTGTGATCACATTCGACTCATGTTGAATATTATTCATGTGTTTTGTTCTTCACATAAAACACTTGAGTTAACATTTCTGGCACCAAAAGCACGCAAAAGCCTACCAATGTTCCTTATTGCAAAGCTGAGTTCTATAAAGATGCAAGAGAGTGATGGTTGTAAAGTGATACTTTCCCAAACCTAACGGAAGCATGTCCAATCTACCTTCTACTTAAAATACAAAAATAAGGGACAACATTGCAGCTGGGATAGAAGGGAGAAAAGGCTGATGAAGGAAGAGCAGATACAAAATACTAGCACTAATGCCAAGTTGGACCTTTTATTTGTACATTTACTACTTTCTAAGAGCCTACAGCCTTAAGATATGTTTAGCAGATCAACAATATTGAATTTCTATGTTTGATGTGTGCCCCTACCCTTTTCGTCCAACAAAAGTTCTTTTTTCCAACCTGAAGAAAACCGGTTTACAGCTTTGTGACAGAAACACTTACATATCCTACATATAGACCATATTTGAGTTTAACTTTAGCATCTGACGGACCTCTAAGGAGACTGATCAGGTACGAAAGCAATCCATAACATCTTAAACAAACAAAATGCGAGGGGATACACCTCCCAAAGACAATCCACCATCATTATTAAAACAAGTCAATTGATTGAATTTGCAATTGTAAAGCAGTTAAAAATACTCATCAAACATAGTTACTAAAAGTATATAATATATTAAGATCAATAACAAAGACTAAACTCACATTTCAGGGGCCTTCCTCCCCATTTTCTGTAATCCTTGGCACCTTATTCAACCCCGACTTAAACGCAGCATTTCCTCTGCCACCTCTACCCCCAAGCATTTGCCCTGGATGCAACAACTCCAACAACAATTGCCCTTCACTACCATCATCCCTCGCTTCCCGAATCACTGTTCCCGGTGCAATCTTCACAACCACATCCTCCCCTTTAGCCCCATGTTGGTTACTCCCCTGTCCATGAGACCCTCTCCCCGCCCTAAAATGCACACAATTCCTAAATGGCAACAACGAATTCATCGCCCCGTCAACCTCTACATACACATTCCCTCCTCTACCCCCATCTCCTCCAGACGGCCCGCCAAACGGTACGTGTTTTGTTAAAAATTCACTTAATGTAGGATTTAGTGAGAAGAGGGAAAAAGGCCAATGGAGCAATTTTAGGCTTCCTCGATACTTTTAAATAATAATATTAGATTCATAAACCTACTTTAAAAACTCAATTTATCAACAAATTTTCACAAACTACCACAAAGAAATTTAAATCATAAACAATTCACAAACCTACTTTAAAAACTCAATTTATCAACAAATTTTCACAAACTACCACAAAGATCAAATAACAATCTCAAGATAATCAACATAAACTACAAAAGCTCTAAAGCTCGATCGATTAACAAACTTCCAAACACATCCTCAAAGTCGATAAAACTCAAACTCAAATCAAGAATCAAAAACTCTAAAAAGCGATTGAAATTAACAAAATACCTCAGCAGCGAGATACTCGAGAACAACGGAAAGATAAACAGGAGAATACTTTCCAGTCTTCAAAAACCTCGCGATTCTTCCGACCGGAAACTGAAACCAGTTTTCGACCACCTAGACACCGATTTCGACGCCTTTGGCTTGCCTCTTCCACCTTTAGTGGTTGCGCCGCCTTCTTTGCCTCTCATATTTTCGTCGGACAAAAAATGACGATGATTGGATTCCTAGGAGAAAGAAAATGCGTTCGGCGAGAATGAGTTTGGTATGAGTTGTGTGAGAATGAGAGAGAGAATTTGGCGTATATGTTTGGGAAAAGGAGATGTTGTGGTTTGGTTTATATAGGGAGAGATGGTGTGATTTGATTGGTTGATGAGTGGGTGGCACGGATTGCCAACGTGGCAGGAATTTTAAGTTCGCGGAAAGATGTTGTGGGTGGCACGGATTGCCAGCGTGGCATGAAATATTGATTAAGAAAATGTTTCATTATATTGTGGATCAGAGTATTAATATTATTTAAATCCTATAATCGAAGTATCTAAATAAATAATATGAAGTATTGAGTACACTATGCGTCTACGCATATAACATGACATAAAATCTCAAGGGCCAGTTTAGCTCACTATATTATAATGGATTGGGATAAGAAAGATGCCAAAAAATTATGAGGGAAAAGGTAGTAATGCAAAGGTGCGGAACTAACACTTATCTATGCTTTTAAGTTTAGTACATATATATACTAGTGCCTATTCAGGATCTGGGAGGGGTATTGCACTTGCAATCAATGGTAACTAATCAAAACCCAAGACTTTGGGGTGTATGAACTCACCTGAAAAAGTAACATCATTGGCACACTGGCTCTTGCCATCTTCAAAATTTCTTATTGGAGCCACATAGCACAATATAAAATTAAAATTTGGACCAACGGAACAACAACCTACCCCAAAAAGACTTTTATCAGCGAGCATGGCTTTGCTCATAACGACCCTAACAATCAAATTAATCAACTACAATGCAATACGTACATAATCATTCAGATCAAAACTCAATTGATTGATGCTTCATGACTTATCCGAACTCAATTGACTCATCTATGATTGTAAGTTGAGACTAGTCGAACAAGGTAAGAAGGTACATACGAAGTATAAAGCTTATTCATCAAAACATATTGAGCAGAAAACTAAGTGTTGAATTCTACATAATATAGGTTGGGAATTATGAATTACTCTCTTTCCACGAAATTCAATAAGCGAAAACCTAAACCTCATTGCCAGCAAATCAATCAATTAGCAATTACACCACAATTCACAAAGCATAGGAAGCATTTCAATAGACATGAAGTTTAAAAGGAAAAAAAAAAAAAATCGAAGTTGTACGAGTTGGAGTTGTACTGTACCTGGCGTTTTGACAGGGCTGCAGTTGTGGCGCGGCGGTGGCGAGCAAGAGCAGTGGTGCTTCGTATTCGCTAAGAGGAAAGAGGAAAAGGGAGGTTGAAAGAGAGAGAATCAGATTAAAATCTACAAACAAAACCAATTAAAACTTAATAACTAATCTCCTTCTGTCTACAAAAGATTGCTACGATTTTCTTTTCAGTACGTCCAAAAAGATTGCCGCATTTCCAATTCAAGTCATATGAAGCCCACAACTCCTGGCTACTTTTTCTCATACCTCACAAACAAAAAAGGAACAATTTGGCTAACAGTGAGTGAATAGAGAAGAAAGAGCTTACTTACTCAATAAAGAGAGATTGAGGCCTTCAAAGTTCAAACGTCTGGCGTCCCCGGTGGGCGGTGGCAGACGCATACAGCCAGATATGAACATTAAGTAAGTAAAACTCGTATTTATATGGAGGTTTGGGTTTTATCTTTCTTGGGCACGGGCTTTAATTATATGGAGGTTTGGGTTCTCAATTATCATTGCAGTTAGAGACAAGTCCAATATCCTTATAATTATTAGAGGTGTTCAATGGGGGGGTCTGCGGCGGGGCAGGGCTGCATGTAAACGGGCCAGGCCGGGGCGGGGCAATGAAAAGTTGTAGCGGGCCAGATCGGGTCGGGGTCAGTTGACCCGGCCCAACCCAGCCCGTTTAAATTTTTTGTTTTAAGGCTTTCAGCAGGTGAAGCAGTCATTATTTCCTCATTGACCTTGAACTATAATTCCAACAATTGCAACTGGAAGACATACTATTTGCAACAAGTTGTATAATATACTACCTCCGTTTCGTAATACATGCAACATATACCTCTGTTGGATGTTTTGCAATACATGCAACATTACCTTTAATAGTTAGTCTTTTTAGCTAAAAAGACACTTGTATCCTACTTTTCCACTCACATGTAAACTACTTTATTTTATCACATGGGTAATAAAGGCAAATTGCACTCTCTCTCTTCCCTTCCTTGGTCCATGTGCCAACCTCCAACGTTGCATGTATTGCGCAACGGAGGTAGTACTATTCAATAACTACCATGAAGACAAATGAAAACTATCTTGATTTAATTCTACCTCCTTCGTCAGCAGCTTCAAGCTTATGCTCAAAGACATCATCTGAGTATACAAATGAGAATTCTAAACCTTGATTTTAATTCTATTTGTGTAAGCATGATTTCAATCAACACAAAAATTAAGAATTCTGAAATCCCCAAATCAATTTCAAAAAAATATCTATACAGACCATAGATTATAAAATGGAATACTCTAAAATTGTATACGAAATAGAGCATAAAATAAGTCAGGGTTAATAAACTGATAAGAAATTTTGTTTAACAAGCAGATTTCTATCAAACAAGTGAACAACTAGATTAAAAAAATTGAAAAAACGAAGGATACCTGTGCGGAATTCGTGAGGAGACTACACCAAAGATAGCAGAGACAACGAAGAAGTAAATAAATTCAGGAAATTCGTGAGCGAAGTAACGAAATTGTGGAAATTTGTGAGCAAAGTTCGTGAGTAAACAGATCGAAATCGAATTTGGGAGAGGAAGAACGCGAATTAGAGAGGCGATAAACTCGGCTCGATCGAATATCTTAAGAAAAAATGGAAGCGAAGTTTAGGGTTTATGATTTGGGGAAAATTTTGGGTAATTTTAGGATTTTTTTTTGGTGAATTTTTGGGAAATTTTGGGTCTGAGATTAAAAAAAAGTCGGCTAGTGAAGAGAGAGTTTAAGGGGGAGAGAGAGTCCTTTAAATTATTGATAAATGGTCATGTGATAATCACATTACCAAATCATATTAAAAAAAATTCAATAAAAACTTCATATAACAATCCATATAAAGGCCCATTTTTAAGCCCTCTTTGAGCCCGTCTAAAACCCGCCCCAATTAGTTTTTCACACAACCCATTTCAGCCCTCCCCTTTAAAGCCCTCCTCTTAAACGGGTTGGAAGAGGGTCGAAATGGGCCCCCACCCCATTGAACAGCTCTAATAATTATACCCCTAAAATTCACAATTCACAATTGTACCAACTTCAACATTTTTATAGCAGATAACATGAACAAACAGACATGAAACTAATAGATCAATATATTACCTGTAGAGATGGTCATGGGTCCAGGACCCACCCCCAGACCTTGGTGGACCCGCCCCATATGTTAAGGTCCGGGTCTAATTTTTGGAGACTTATTGGATCTGGGTCGGATATGGGTCTAAGTTTTAAAAAATGGGTATGAGTCTGGGTCCAAATTGTCGAGACATGAAACTAATAGATCAATATATCCCATTTTGTTTATTATTCTTCATAATTTGATATTAAGTTTGTAAGAATTGTAACTTGGTATTAATTTTGTAAGTCCTATAATAAATAAATAAGCTCTTTTGCTTTTCAAAAGAAAAAAAAGAGCCTAATATTACAGAAGATAACATCATCTTACATTTATACCTACAATTTGACATTGTTCATAAGGCTAATTATATTCAAAAAATTACGAAGTACCAACTTATGACGTATATATATTTCATGTATAACGAATTTCATACTTTTTTAAAGTTGATTGGTATATATGTAAAGTGAAACGATTTTTGTAAGTTCATATATATTATTTTATATAAATAATATGTTAAAATTAGACAAATTTATTAAGGACCCAGTTTGGACCCATTTAGGACCCAAGACCCATCAGACCCGACGGATCTGGGTAAGGGTCTTGAATTTTTAGACCCATTGGATTCGGGTCGGATATGGGTCCTCGAAGAAAAATGCCTTTGCATGTGTTAAACTGTTACTCCATTGGGTCACTCTCGAGTTAACCACATGTTAAGGCTTTTGCATGTGTACATTCTGACTTTCGTTAAAATATTACTCCCTCCGTCACTGAAAGATGACAAAATTTGTATTAGACACTATTTGCTAGGCAAAATTTGGTAAGTGTTGTTTAGTGGTATAAATTAGGGAAAAGGAAGAGAGAGAAAGGGAGAGGAAACAACCATAAATATGTGCATGTGATTGTTTTGTAGGGAAGAGAGAGAAAAGAGGGGACCACTTGTTAAGAAGAGTATTAGGGAAAGTTAATACTTCCTCCGTTTCGCAATACTCGCAACGTTTCTTATTTGCACACTATCTAATACAATATTTTGAACCTTAATATCTCCAATTATTGGTAAGTAAAAATTATAAAAAGTTGATATTATAATAGTATGCATTAAGACGAATCTAATAAGATCCCACTTGACTATATTTTTTCTTATACATTTGTGAAAAAATATGACATAAGATTGGTAGATGAATAGTGGTTATTATTCTAATGTTGCGAGTATTGCGAAACGGAGGAAGTAACTTTTATATGTAAATATAATGAACTTTTTTTACCTTTTATAGAATGAAATTAAATGTTAAACATAGCCCTTTTGTTTAAGCATTATATTCATTTTTTAAAATGGAAACAATTTAGGAATTTAAGACAAAATTACACATCCTTTGAGATAATAAAAGCTTGATTTCAATTTTTATTTCTATTTTAAGCTTCTTAAATATAACATTACCCTTTATGGAAAGAATAGAATTGTAGAATTCTTTCAGTTACAACCCAATAAGAAAATTGTTGCATGTTTTTTTGTGACGGAGGGAGTATTATTTTTTCGCTTTATTTACATTTATGCCATGAGCTTTTCTCGTCAAACATCGCACTGATTGTAATTAGACATTTTCCGTCTTAATATCCCCTAAAAACCATTTTCTGTCATTTTTCTTCTTCCACTTTTTCTTTCTTCTTATACATACATACATACATAAATACATACATATATATATATACTTCCTCCGTTTCAGAAAGAGTGATACACTTTGAAAAATGCACTATTCACTCACTACGTTTGACCATGCATTTTTTAGTAACAAATAAATTCAATTGTTACTATATGATATGTTGTTGGATTCGTCTTAATGTATACTTCCATAATATAAACTTTTTATAATTTTTACTAATACATAGTTAAGGTTATTAATGGTCAAAGTATTGTATCGGCAAGCGTGAAAGTCAAAGTGTATCACTCTTTTAAGAAACATAGGAAGTATATATATATATCTATCTATCTATATATATATAGCATGGAAAACACTCCTCTTCAACCCTAATTAAATTCACTCCAATCTCTCCAATTTCATTTAGTCCTTATTCGTTGTCAAATTGTTAATTACACTATTTCGATTTCTAATTTCATCAGATTTCGATCATTTTCCATTTTGTCATTAGGGTTCAAGTTTGAGGTAGACAACTGAGAGTTGTGATCCGAGGGTATTTGAGGTCATTAGGGATGGTCATGGGTCGGATCTGGGTAGGGTCCTAGAGGACCCAGACTAAAACCCGCATTTTTCTTCGAGGATCCATATCCGACCCAGATCCAATGGGGTCTGAAAATTCAAGACTCTTACACAACAGGGTAACTGTAAATTTTGGGGGCTTCAAGCCCCAAAAGGGCCTCTAAATGGCCTCCCGAGTCGGTTATCGATATTGGTCGGAATTACGGGGGCGGGATTGGAAGGCATCCGGTGCCCTGTTTTGGGGCATGTTAAGGTTCCAAAGGGCCTCATATGGCCCAAGGAGGCCCTAAAAATTGTGGGCAAGATCCGAATCCGGGCCCCGGGACGTGGACGGGGCGTGAGTAATAGTCCCCGAAAAAGGGTAAATCAGAACATTTTTGGACAGGGTGATTTTTTTTGACAGGTGCCTTCTCGGGGGTTCCAATAGGGTCTCTGTAAATTTTATGGGGCTTCAAGCCCCAAAAGGGCCTCTAAATGGCCTCCTGAGTCAATAATCGAATTTGGTCGGAATTACGGAGATGGGATTGGAAGGCATCCGGTACCCGGTTTTGGGTCATGTTAAGGTTTCAAAGGGCCTCATATGGCCCAAGGAGGCCCTAAAAAATTAGTGGGCAAGATCCAACTCCGGACCCCGGGATGTGGCCGGGACGTGAGTAATAGTCCACGAAAACGGGTAAATCGGAATATTTTCGGGCAGGGTGAATTTTTTTGACGGGTGCCTTCCCGGGGATCCTAATAGGGTATCTGTAAATTTTGGGGGCTTCTGGCCCCAAAAGAGCCTCTAAATGGCCTCCCGAGTCGGTCATCGGTATTGGTCGGAATTACGGAGGTGAAATTGTAAGGCATCCGATGCCCGGATTTGAGGAATGTTAAGGTTCCAAAGGGCCTCATATGGCCCAACGAGGGCCGAAATTTTTTTGGGCAAGATCCGACTCCGGGCCCCGGGACGTGGCCGGGCGTGAGTAGTAGTCGACGAAAACCCGTAAATCTGAACATTTTCGGGCAGGGTAATTTTTTTTGACGGGTGCTTTCCCGGGGTCCCAATAGGGTCACTGTAAATTTTGGGGGGCTTCAAGCCCCAAAAGGGCCTCTAAATGGCCTCCCGAGTCGGTTATCGGTATTGGTCGGAATTACGGAGGTGGGATTAGAAGGCATCCGGTACCCGGTTTTGGGGCATGTTAAGGTTCCAAAGGGCCTCTCATATGGCCCAAGGAGGCCCAAAATTTTTTTGGGCAAGATCCGACTCCGGGCCCCGGGACTTGGCCGTGGCGTGAGTAATAGTCCACGAAAACGGGTAAATCGGAACATTTTCGGGCAGGGTGATTTTTTTGACGGGTGCCTTCCTGTGGTCCCAATAGAGTCTCTGTAAATTTTTGGGGGCTTCAACCCCAAAAAGGCCTCTAAATGGCCTCCCGAGTCGGTTATCGGTATTGGTCGGAATTATGGAGGTGGGATTAGAAGGCATCCGGTGTCCGATTTTGGGGCATGTTAAGGTTCTAAAGGGCCTCATATGGCCCAAGGAGGCCCTAAACAAATGGTGGGCAAGATCCGACTCTGGGCCCCTGGACGTGGTCGCGGCGTGAGTAATAGTCCACGAAAACGGGTAAATCGGAAAGTTTTCGGGTAGGGTGATTTTTTTGACGGGTGCCTTCCAGGGGTCCCAATAGGGTCTCTGTAAATTTTGGGGGGGCTTCAAGCCCCAAAAGGGCCTCTAAATGGCCTCCTGAGTCGGTTAATGGTATTGGTCGGAATTATGGAGGTGGGATCGAGAAGGCATCCGGTGCCCGATTTTGGGGCATGTAAGATTCCAAAGGGCCCCATATGGACCAAGAAGGACCTAAAAAATTTTTGGGCATGATCCGACTCCGGGCCCCAGGACGTGGCCGGGGCGGGAGTAATAGTCCACGAAAACCGGTAAATCAGAACATTTTCGGCAGGGTGGTTTTTTTTGACGGGTGTCTTCCCGGGGTCCCAATAGGGTCACTGTAAATTTTTGGGGGCTTCAAGCCCTAAAAGGGCCTCTAAATAGCCTCCCGAGTCGGTTATCGGTATTGGTTAAAATTACGGAGTTGGGATTGGAAGGCATCTGGTGCCCGATTTTGGGGCATGTTAAGATTCCAAAGGGCCCCATATGGCCCAAGGAGGCCCTAATAAAATTTTGGGCATGATCCGACTCCGGGCCCCGGGACGTGGCCGGGGCGTGATTTAGTCCACGAAAACCGGTAAATCAGAATATTTTCGGGCAGGGTGGTTTTTTTTGACGGGTGCCTTCCGGGGGTCCCAATAGGGTCACTGTAAATTTTGGGGGCTTCAAGCCCCAAAAGGGCCTCTAAATGGCCTTCCGAGTCGGTTATTAGTATTGGTCGAAATTACGGAGGTGGAATTTGAAGGCATCCGGTGCCCGATTTTTGGGCATGTTAAGGTTCCAAAGGGCCCCATATGGCCCAAGGACGCCCTAAAATAATTATGGGCATGATCCGACTCAGGGCCCCGGGACGTGGCCGGTGCGTGAGTAATAGTCCACGAAAACCGGTAAATCAGAACATTTTCGGGCAGGGTGGTTTTTTGAGACGGGTGCGTTCCCGAGGGTCCCTATAGGGTCACTGTAAATTTTGGGGGCTTCAAGCCCCAAAAGGGCCTCTTAATGGCCTCTTGAGTTGGTTATCGGTATTGGTCGGAATTACGGAGGTGGGATTGGAAGGCATACGATGCCCGATTTTGGGGCATGTTAAGGTTCCAAAGGGCCCATATGGCCCAAGGAGGCCCTAATAATTTTTTGGGCTTGATCCGACTCCGGGCCCCTGGACGTGGTCGCGGCGTGAGTAATAGACCACGAAAACCGGTAAATCAGAACATTTTCGGACATGGTGGTTTTTTTTGACGGGTGCCTTCCCGGGGGTCCCAATAGTTTCACTATAAATTTTGGGGGGCTTCAAGCCCGAAAAGGGCCTCTAAATGACCTCCCGAGTCGGTTGTCGGTATTGGTCGGAATTACGGAGGTGGGATTAGAAGGCATCCGGTGCCCGGTTTTGGGGCATGTTAAGGTTCCAAAGGGCCTCAAAAGGCCCAAGGAGGCCCTAAAATTTTTTTGGGCAAGATCCGACTCAAGGCCCCCGGGCGTGAGTAATAGTCAACGAAAACAGGTAAGTCGGAACATTTTCGTGCAGGGTGACTTTTTTGACGGGTGCCTTCCCGGGGGTACCAATAGGGTCTATGTAAATTTTGGGGTCTTCAAGCCCCAAAAAGGCCTCTAAATGGCTTCCCGAGTCGGTTATTGGTATTGGTCGGAATTACGGAGGTGGGATTGGAATGCATCCGGTGCCCGATTTTGGGGGCATGTTAAGGTTCCAAAGTGCCCCCTATGGCCCTAAAAAAATTTAGGGCATTATCCGACTCCGGGCCCCAGGACGTGGCCGGGGCGTGAATAATAGTCCACGAAAACCGGTAAATTAGAACATTTTCGAGCAGGGTGGTTTTTTTTGACAGGTGCCTTCCCGGGGGTCCCAATAGGGTCAAGTAAATTTTGGGGGGCTTCGAGCCCCAAAAGGACCTCTAAATGGCCTCACGAGTGGGTTATCGGTATTGGTCGGAATTATGGTGGTGGGATTAGAAGGCATCCGGTGTCCGATTTTTGGGCATGTTAAGGTTCCAAAGGGCCCCATATGGCCCTAAAAAATGTTGGGCAAGATCCGACTCGTGGCCCCTGGACGTGGCCGCGGCGTGAGTAATAGTCCACGAAAACGGATAATTCGGAGCATTTTCGGGCAGGGTGATTTTTTTGACGGGTGCCTTCCGGGGTCCCAATAGGGTCTCTGTAAATTTTGGGGGCTTCAAGCCAAAAAAGGGCCTCTAAATGGCCTCCTGAGTCGGTTAATTGTATTGGTCGGAATTATGGACGTGGGATCGGAAGGCATCCGGTGCCCGATTTTGGGGCATGTTAAGGTTCCAAAGGGCCCCATATGGACAAAGGAGGACCTAAAATTTTTTTGGGCATGATCCGACTCCAGGCCCCGGGACGTGTCCGTGGCGTGAGTAATAGTACACGAAAACCGGTAAATTAGAACATTTTCGGCAGGGTGGTTTTTTTTGACGGGTGTCTTCCCGGGGTCCGAATAGGGTCACTGTAAATTTTTGGGGGCTTCAAGCCCTAAAAGGGCCTTTAAATAGCCTCCCGAGTCGGTTATCGGTATTGGTAAGAATTACGGAGGTGGGATTGGAAGGCATCTGGTGCTCGATTTTGGGGCATATTAAGGTTCCAAAGGGCCCCATATGGCCCAAGGAGGCCCTAATAAAATTTTGTGCATGATCCGACTCCGGGCCCCGGGACGTGGCCGGGGCGTGAGTTAGTCCACGAAAACCGGTAAATCAGAACATTTTCGGGCAGGGCGGTTTTTTTTGACGGGTGCCTTCCCGGGGGTCCCAATAGGGTCATTGTAAATTTTGGGGGGCTTCAAGCCCCAAAAGGGCCTCTACATGGCCTCCCGAGTCGGTTATCGGTATTGGTCGAAATTATGGAGGTGGAATTAGAAGGCATCCGGTGCCCTGTTTTGGGGCATGTTAAGGTTCTAAAGGGCTTCATAAGGCCCAAGGAGGCCCAAAATTTATTTTGGGCAATATCCGACTCCAGGCCCCGGGACGTGGCCGGGCGTGAGTAATAGTCCACGAAAACGAGTAAATCGGAACATTTTCGGGCAGGGTGATTTTTTTGACAGGTGCCTTCCCGGGGGTCCCAATAGGGTCTCTGTAAATTTTGGGGGGCTTCAAGCCCCAAAAGGGCCTCTAAATGGCCTTCCGAGTCAGTTATCAGTATTGGTCGAAATTACGGAGGTGGAATTGGAAGGCATCCGTTGCACGATTTTGGGGCATGTTAAGGTTCCAAAGGGCCCCATATGGCCCAAGGAGGCCCTAATAATTTTTTGGGCTTGATCCGACTCCGGGCCCCGGGACGTGGTAGGGGCGTGAGTAATGGACCACGAAAACCGGTAAATCAGAACTTTTTCGGACATGGTGGTTTCTGTTGATGGGTGCCTTCCCGGGGGTCCCAATAGGGTCACTGTAAATTTTGGGGGGATTCAAGCCCGAAAAGGGCTTCTAAATGGCCTCTCGAGTCGGTTGTCGGTATTGGTCGGAATTACGGAGGTGGAATTAGAAGGCATCCGGTGCCCGGTTTTGGGGCATGTTAAGCTTCCAAAAGGCCTCATAAGGCCCAAGGAGGCCCTAAAAATTGTTTGGGCAAGATCCGACTCCAGGCCCCTGGGCGTGAGTAATAGTCCACGAAAACGGGTAAGTTGGAACATTTTCGGGCACGGTGACTTTTTTTGACGGGTGCCTTCCCGGGGTCCAAATAGGTTCTCTGTAAATTTTGGGGTGCTTCAAGCCCCGAAAGGGCCTCTAAATGGCTTCCCGAGTCGGTTATTGGTATTGGTCGGAATTACGGAGGTGGGATCGGAAGGCATCCGGTGCCCGATTTTGGGACATGTTAAGGTTCCAAAGGCCCCCATATGGACCAAGGAGGACCTAAAATTTTTTTGGGCATGATCCGACTCCGGGCCCCTGGACGTGGCCTTGGCGTGAGTAATAGTCCACGAAAACCGGTAAATCAGAACATTTTCGGGCAGGGTTATTTTTTTTGACAGGTGCTTGCCGGGGGTCCCAATAGGATCTCTGTAAATTTTGGGGGGCTTCAAGCCCCAAAAGGGCCTCTAAATGGCCTTCCGAGTCTGTTATCGGTATTGGTCGGAATTACGAAGGTGGGATTGGCAGGCATCAGGTGCCCGATTTTGGGGCATGTTAAGTGTCCAAAGGGCCCAAGGAGGCCCTAACAATTTTTTGGGCTTGATCCGACTTCGTGCCCCGGGACGTGGTCGGGGCGTGAGCACGAAAACCAGTAAATCAGAACATTTTCGGACAGGGTGGTTTTTTTTTACGGGTGCCTTCCCGGGGGTCCCATATAGGGTCACTGTAAATTTTGGGGGGCTTCAAGCCCGAAAAGGGCCTCTAAATGGCTTCCCGAGTCGGTTGTCGGTATTGGTCAGAATTACGGAGGTGGGATTACAAGGCATCCGGTGCCCGGTTTTGGGGCATGTTAAGGTTCCAAAGGGCTTCATATGGTCCAAGGAGGCCAAAAATTTTTTTTGGGCAAGATCCTATTCTAGGCCCCGGGACGTGGTCGGGCGTGAGTAATAGTCCACGAAAACGGGTAAATCGGAACATTTTCTGGCAGAGTGATTTTTTTTGACAAGTGCCTTCGCGGGGGTCCCAATAGGGTCCTATGCAATGATACCTAGATGGTCCAAGTTCATTGTGACGCTATTTTTTTGAAGATTACAACAATTCTATAAAACATCTATGTTCAGTGACCCCCAGTACACGCCCGTGAGGCATTTTTGGTGAATATTTGAACCCATTCTAATTGGGATAGTCGAACCTGCGGAAGGCTTAAGCTTCCACTATTGGGTTACCATAAAGTGAAATGTGCTTTACAGTGCCAGTTTTTGAGATATCAAACCTATTTTCAAAAATCCCCCGAGTTAGTGAACCGGGGTACACGCCCGAGTATTAATTCGGAGACTTCTTAAAATCAAATTAAGGAGGCCTCTTGTGGACCCCAAGTAGACTTAAGGTTCCTAAGCTTTTATTTCTAGACAGTCGAATTTCATTTTGACGCAAATTTTTCTTTAGAGTTAAACAATTCTTTAAAATCATTATGTTCAATAACCCCCGGTACACGCTCGTGAGGCATTTTTGGTGAATTTTTGAAACCATTCTAAAAGGGCTAAATCAAAGCTGTGGAAGACTTTAACTTCCACTATTGGGCGTTGTGGGGGAATAATGTGCTTTACAGTCCTATTTTCTGAGAAATCGAACATATTATAAAAATCCCTCCGAGTTAGTGAACCGGGGTTCACGCCTGAGTGGAATTTTGGTGATTTTTTAAAATAAAACTAAGGATGCCTCTTATGGCATCCAAGTAGACTAAAGGTTCCTATGAATTGATATCTATATGGTCCAAGTTCATTGTGATGCTACATTTCTAAAGATTTCAACAATTCGATAAAATCTCTATGTTCAGTGACCCCCGGTACACGCCCGTGAGGCATTTTTAGTGAATACTTGAAACCATTCTAAATGGAAAAATCGAATCTTTGGAAGGCTTTAGTTTCCACTAAGGGGCACCCTGGGGGTCAAATGTGCTTTACAGTACCCTGTTTTGACAAATCATACATATTTTCAAAATCCTCCGAGTTAGTGAACCGGGGTTCACGCATGTGTATGAATTATGAGATTTCTTAAAATCAAACTAAGGATTCCTCTTCTTGACCCGTAATAGACTTATGGTTCCTAAGCTTTGATTTCTAGACAGTCGAATTTCATTTTGACGCCATTTTTCTTTAGAGTTAAACAATTCTTTAAAATGTCTATGTTCAATGAAGCCCGGTACACGCTCGTGAGGCATTTTTGGTGAATTTTTGAAACCATTCTAAAAAGGCAAAATCGTACCTGTGGAAGATTTGAACTTCCACTATTGGGCATTGTGGGGGAATAATGTGCTTTACAGTCCTATTTTCTGAGAAATCAAAGATATTATAAAATATCCTCCGAGTTAGTGACCCGGGGTTCACACCTGAGTGTAATTTTGGTGATTTCTTAAAATCAAACGAAAGATGCCATTCCTGGTTTCCAAGTAGACTTAAGGTTCCTATGCAATGATACCTAGATGGTCCAAGTTCATTGTGACGCTATTTTTCTGAAGATTACAACAATTCTATAAAACCTCTATGTTCAGTGACCCCCAGTACACGCCCGTGAGGCATTTTTGGTGAATATTTGAAACCATTCTAAATGGGATAGTCGAACCTGTGGAAGGCTTTAGTTTCCACTATTGGGTTACCTTAGGGTCAAATGTGCTTTACAGTGCCAGTTTTTGAGATATCAAACCAATTTTCAAAAATCACTCGAGTTAGTGAACCGGGGTACACGCCTGAGTATTAATTCGTAGACTTCTTAAAATCAAACTAAGGAGGCCTCTTGTGGACCCCAAGTAGACTTTAGGTTCCTAAGCTTTGATTTCGAGACAATCGAATTTCATTTTGACGCCATTTTTCTTTAGAGTTCAACAATTCTTTCAAATCTCTATGTTCAGTGACCCCCGGTACACGCCCGTACGACATTTTTGGTGAAGTTTTGAAACCATTCTAAAAAGGTAAAATCGAACCTGTGGAAGGCTTTAACTTCCACTATTGGGCGCCCTGGGGAATAATGTGCTTTACAGTCCTATCTTCAGAGAAAACCAACATATTTTAAAAAACCCTCCGAGTTAGTGAACCGGGGTACACGCCTGATGTAATTTTGGTGATTTCTTAAAATAAAAGTAAGGATGCCTCTTATGGTATCCAAGTAGACTTAAGGTTCCTATGCATTGATATCTAGATGGTCCAAGTTCATCGTGACGCTACTTTTCTAAAGATTTCAACAATTCGATAAAATCTCTATGATCAGTGAGCCCCGGTTCACGCCCGTGAGGCATTTTTAGTGAATACTTGAAACAATTCTAAAAGGAAAAATCAAACCTCTGGAAGGCTTTAGTTTCCACTAAGGGGCACCCTGTGGGTCAAATGTGCTTTACAGTACCCTTTTTTGACAAATCATACATATTTTCAAAATCCTTCGAGTTAGTGAACCGTGGTACACGCGTGTGTATTAATTCTGAGATTTCTTAAAATCAAAGTAAGGATTCCTCTTCTTGACCCGAAATAAACTTATGGTTCCTAAGCTTTGATTTCTAGACAGTCGAATTTCATTTTGACGCCATTTTTCTTTAGAGTTAAACAATTCTTTAAAATATCTATGTTCAATGAAGCCAGGTACACGCTCGTGAGGCATTTTTGGTGAATTTTTGAAACCATTCTAAAAAGGCAAAATCGTACCTGAGGAAGACTTGAACTTCCACTATTGGGCGTTGTGGGGGAATAATGTGCTTTACAGTCCTATTTTCTGAGAAATCAAACATATTATAAAATATCCTCTGAGTTAGTGACCCGGGGTTCACACCTGAGTGTAATTTTGGTGATTTCTTAAAATCAAACGAAGGATGCCATTCCTGGTTGCCAAGTAGACTTAAGGTTCCTATGCAATGATACCTAGATGGTCCAAGTTCATTGCGACGCTATTTTTCTGAAGATTACAACAATTCTATAAAACCTCTATGTTCAGTGACCCCCAGTACACGCCCGTGAGGCATTTTTGGTGAATATTTGAAACCATTCTAAATGGGATAGTCGAACCTGTGGAAGGCTTTAGTTTCCACTATTGGGTTACCTTAGGGTCAAATGTGCTTTACAGTGCTAGTTTTTGAGAAATCAAACCTAAGGAGGCCTCTTGTGGACCCCAAGTAGACTTTAGGTTCCTAAGCTTTGATTTCGAGACAGTCGAATTTCATTTTGACGCCATTTTTCTTTGGAGTTCAACAATTCTTTCAAATCTCTATGTTCAGTGACCCCCGGTACACGCCCGTACGGCATTTTTGGTGAAGTTTTGAAACCATTCTAAAAAGGTAAAATCGAACCTGTGGAAGGCTTTAACTTCCACTATTGGGCGCCCTGGGGGAATAATGTGCTTTACAGTCCTATTTTCTGAGAAAACAAACATATTTTAAAAAACCCTCCTAGTTTGTGAACCGGGGTACACGCCTGATGTAATTTTGGTGATTTCTTAAAATAAAACTAAGGATGCCTCTTATGGTATCCAAGTAGACTTAAGGTTCCTATGCATTGATACCTAGATGGTCCAAGTTCATTGTGACGCTATTTTTCTGAAGATTACAACAATTCTATAAAACATCTATGTTCAGTGACCCCCAGTACACGCCCGTGAGGCATTTTTGGTGAATATTTGAACCCATTCTAATTGGGATAGTCGAACCTGCGGAAGGCTTAAGTTTCCACTATTGGGTTACCATAAAGTGAAATGTGCTTTACAGTGCCAGTTTTTGAGATATCAAACCTATTTTCAAAAATCCCCCGAGTTAGTGAACCGGGGTACACGCCTGAGTATTAATTCGGAGACTTCTTAAAATCAAATTAAGGAGGCCTCTTGTGGACCCCAAGTAGACTTAAGGTTCCTAAGCTTTTATTTCTAGACAGTCGAATTTCATTTTGACGCAAATTTTTCTTTAGAGTTAAACAATTCTTTAAAATCATTATGTTCAATAACCCCGGTACACGCTCGTGAGGCATTTTTGGTGAATTTTTGAAACCATTCTAAAAGGGCTAAATCAAAGCTGTGGAAGACTTTAACTTCCACTATTGGGCGTTGTGGGGGAATAATGTGCTTTACAGTCCTATTTTCTGAGAAATCGAACATATTATAAAAATCCCTCCGAGTTAGTGAACCGGGGTTCACGCCTGAGTGGAATTTTGGTGATTTTTTAAAATAAAACTAAGGATGCCTCTTATGGCATCGAAGTAGACTAAAGGTTCCTATGAATTGATATCTATATGGTCCAAGTTCATTGTGATGCTACATTTCTAAAGATTTCAACAATTCGATAAAATCTCTATGTTCAGTGACCCCCGGTACACGCCCGTGAGGCATTTTTAGTGAATACTTGAAACCATTCTAAATGGAAAAATCGAATCTTTGGAAGGCTTTAGTTTCCACTAAGGGGCACCCTGGGGTCAAATGTGCTTTACAGTACCCTGTTTTGACAAATCATACATATTTTCAAAATCCTCCGAGTTAGTGAACCGGGGTTCACGCATGTGTATGAATTATGAGATTTCTTAAAATCAAACTAAGGATTCCTCTTCTTGACCCGTAATAGACTTATGGTTCCTAAGCTTTGATTTCTAGACAGTCGAATTTCATTTTGACGCCATTTTTCTTTAGAGTTAAACAATTCTTTAAAATGTCTATGTTCAATGAAGCCCGGTACACGCTCGTGAGGCATTTTTGGTGAATTTTTGAAACCATTCTAAAAAGGCAAAATTGTACCTGTGGAAGATTTGAACTTCCACTATTGGGCATTGTGGGGGAATAATGTGCTTTACAGTCCTATTTTCTGAGAAATCAAACATATTATAAAATATCCTCCGAGTTAGTGACCCGGGGTTCACACCTGAGTGTAATTTTGGTGATTTCTTAAAATCAAACGAAAGATGCCATTCCTGGTTTCCAAGTAGACTTAAGGTTCCTATGCAATGATACCTAGATGGTCCAAGTTCATTGTGACGCTATTTTTCTGAAGATTACAACAATTCTATAAAACCTCTATGTTCAGTGACCCCCAGTACACGCCCGTGAGGCATTTTTGGTGAATATTTGAAACCATTCTAAATGGGATAGTCGAACCTGTGGAAGGCTTTAGTTTCCACTATTGGGTTACCTTAGGGTCAAATGTGCTTTACAGTGCCAGTTTTTGAGATATCAAACCAATTTTCAAAAATCACTCGAGTTAGTGAACCGGGGTACACGCCTGAGTATTAATTCGTAGACTTCTTAAAATCAAACTAAGGAGGCCTCTTGTGGACCCCAAGTAGACTTTAGGTTCCTAAGCTTTGATTTCGAGACAGTCGAATTTCATTTTGACGCCATTTTTCTTTAGAGTTCAACAATTCTTTCAAATCTCTATGTTCAGTGACCCCCGGTACACGCCCGTACGGCATTTTTGGTGAAGTTTTGAAACCATTCTAAAAAGGTAAAATCGAACCTGTGGAAGGCTTTAACTTCCACTATTGGGCGCCCTGGGGAATAATGTGCTTTACAGTCCTATCTTCAGAGAAAACAAACATATTTTAAAAAACCCTCCGAGTTAGTGAACCGGGGTACACGCCTGATGTAATTTTGGTGATTTCTTAAAATAAAAGTAAGGATGGCTCTTATGGTATCCAAGTAGACTTAAGGTTCCTATGCATTAATATCTACATGGTCCAAGTTCATCGTGACGCTACTTTTCTAAAGATTTCAACAATTCGATAAAATCTCTATGATCAGTGACCCCGGGTACACGCTCGTGAGGCATTTTTGGTGAATTTTTGAAACCATTCTAAAAAGGCAAAATCGTACCTGTGGAAGACTTTAACTTCCACTATTGGGCGTTGTGGGGGAATAATGTGCTTTGCAATCCTATTTTCTGAGGAATCAAACATATTATAAAATATCCTCCGAGTTAGTGACCCGTCGTTCACACCTGAGTGTAATTTTGGTGATTTCTTAAAATCAAACTAAGGATTCCTTTCCTGGTTGCCAAGTAGACTTAAGGTTCCTATGCAATGATACCTAGATGGTCCAAGTTTATTGTGACGCTATTTTTCTGAAGATTACAACAATTCTATAAAACCTCTATGTTCAGTGACCCGTAGTACACGCCCGTGAGGCATTTTTGGTGAATATTTGAAACCATTCTAAATGGGATAGTCGAACATGTGGAAGGCTTAAGTTTCAACTATTGGGTTACTTTAGGGTCAAATGTGCTTTACAGTGACAGTTTTTTAGATATCAAACCTATTTTCAAAAATCCCCTGAGTTAGTGAACCGGGGTACACGCCTGAATATTAATTGGAGACTTCTTAAAATCAAACAAAGGAGGCCTCTTGTGGACCCCAAGTAGTCTTCAGGTTCCTAAGCATTGATTTCTCCACAGTCGAATTTCATTTTGACGCCATTTTTCTTTAGAGTTCAACATTTCTTTAAAATCTCTTGGTTCAGTTACCCCCGTTACACGCCCGTGCGACATTTTTGGTGAAGTTTTGAAACATTCTAAAAAGGTAAAATCAAACCTGTGGAAGGCTTTAACTTCCACTATTGAGCGCCATGGGGGAATAATGTGCTTTACAGTCCTATTTTCTGAGAAAACAAACATATTCTAAAAAACCCTCCGAGTTAGTGAACAGGGGTACACGCCTGTGTGTAATTTTGGTGATTTCTTAAAATAAAACTAAGGATGCCTCTTATGGTATCCAAGTAGACTTAAGGTTCCTATGCATTGATATCTAAATGGTCCAAGTTCATTGTGACGCTACATTTCTAAAGATTTCAACAATTCGATAAAATCTCCAATTTCAGTGACCCCCGGTACACGCCCGTGAAGCATTTTTAGTGAATACTGGAAACCATTCTAAAAGGGAAAATCAAACCTGTGGAAGGCTTTAGTTTCCACTAAGGGGCACCCTGGGGTCAAATGTGCTTTACAGTACCCTTTTTTTGACAAATCATACATATTTTCAAAATCCTCCGAGTTAGTGAACCGTGGTACACGCCTGTGTATTAATTCTGAGATTTCTTAAAATCAAACTAAGGATTCCTCTTCTTGACCCCCAAGTAGACTTAAGGTTCCTAAGCTTTGATTTCTAGACAGTAGAATTTCATTTTGACACCTTTTTTCTTTAGAGTTAAACAATTCTTTAAAATCTCTATGTTCAATGACCCCCAGTACACGCTAGTGAGGCATTTTTGGTGAATTTTTGAAACCATTTTAAAATGGCTAAATCGAACCTGTGGAATACTTTAACTTCCACTATTGGGCGTTGTCGGGGAATAATGTGCTTTACAGTCCTATTTTCTGAGAAATCAAACATATTATAAAATATCCTCCAAGTTAGTGACCTAGGGTACACACCTGAGTGTAATTTTGGTGATTTCTTAAAATAAAACTAAGGATGCCTTTTCTGGTTGCCAAGTAGACTTAAGGTTCCTATGCAATGATATCTAGATGGTCCAAGTTCATTGTGACGCTATTTTTCTAAAGATTAGAACAATTCTATAAAACCTCTATGTTCAGAAACCCCCAGTACACGCCCTTGAGGCATTTTTGGTGAATATTTGAAACCATTCTAAATGGGATAGTCGAACCTGTGCAAGGCTTTAGTTTCCACTATTGGTTTACCTTAGGGTCAAATGTGCTTTACAGTGCCAGTTTTTGAGAAATCAAACAAATTTTCAAAAATCCCCCGAGTTAGTGAACCGGAGTACACGCCTGAGTATTAATTCAGAGACTTCTTAAAATACAACTAAGGAGGCCTCTTGTGGACCCCAAGTAGACTTCAGGTACCTAAGCATTGATTTCTCCACATATCGAATTTTATTTTGACGCTGTTTTTCTTTAGAGTTCAACAATTCTTTAAAATCTCTATGTTCAGTGACCCCCGGTACACGCCCGTGCGGCATTTTTGTTGAAGTTTTGAAACATTCTAAAAAGGTAAAATCGAACCTATGGAAGGCTTTGACTTCCACTATTGGGCGCCCTAGGGAATAATGTGCTTTATAGTCCTTTTTTTTGAGAAAACAAATATATTTTAAAAAACCCTCCGAGTTAGTGAACCGGGGTACACGCCTGAGTGTAATTTTGGTGATTTCTTAAAATAAAACTAAGGATGCCACTTATGGTATCCAAGTAGACTTAAGGTTCCTATGCATTGATATCTAGATGGTCCAAGTTCATTGTGACGCTACTTTTCTAAAGATTTCAACAATTCTATAAAATCTCTATGTTCAGCGACCCCCGATACACGCCCGTGAGGCATTTTTAGTGAATAGTTGAAACCATTCTAAAAGGGAAAATCGAACCTGTGGAAGGCTTTAGTTGCCACTAAGGGGCACCCTGGGGGTCAAATTTGCTTTACAGTACCCTTTTTTGACAAATCATACATATTTTCAAAATCCTTCGAGTTAGTGAACCGGGGTTCACGCCTGTGTACTAATTCTAAGATTTATTAAAATCAAACTAAGGATTTCTCTTCTTGACCCCATGTAGACTTAAGGTTCCTAAGCTTTGATTTCGAGACAGTAGAATTTCATTTTGACGCCATTTTTCTTTAGAGTTAAACAATTCTTTAAAATCTCTATGTTCAATGACCCCCGGTACACGCTCGTGAGGCATTTTTGGTGAATTTTTGAAACCATTCTAAAAAGGCAAAATCGTACCTGTGGAAGACTTTAACTTCCACTATTGGGCGTTGTGGGGGAATAATGTGCTTTACAGTCCTATTTTCTGAGAAATCAAACATATTATAAAATTGAATTAAGGAGGCCTCTTGTGGACCCCAAGTAGACTTCAGGTTCCTAAGCATTGATTTCTCCACAGTCGAATTTCATTTTGACGCCATTTTTCTTTAGAGTTCAACAATTCTTTCAAATCTCTATGTTCAGTGACCCCCGGTACACGCCCGTGCGGCATTTTTGGTGAAGTTTTGAAACCATTCTAAAAAGGTAAAATCGAACCTGTAGAAGGCTTTAACTTCCACTATTGGGCGTAGTGGGGGAATAATGTGCTTTGCATTCCTATTTTTTGAGAAAAAAAACATAGTTTAAAAAACCCTCCGAGTTAGTGAACCGGGGTACACGCCTGATGTAATTTTGGTGATTTCTTAAAATAAAACTAAGGATTCCTCTTATGGTATCCAAGTAGACTTAAGGTTCCTATGCATTGATATCTAGATGGTCCAAGTTCATTGTGACGCTACTTTTCTAAAGATTTCAACAATTCGATAAAATCTCTATGTTCAGTGACCCCCGGTACACGCCCGTGAGGCATTTTTAGTGAATACTTGAAACCATTATCAAAGGGAAAATCGAACCTGTGGAAGGCTTTAGTTTCCACCAAGGGGCACCCTGGGGGTCAAATGTGCTTTATAATACCCTTTTTGACAAATCGTACATATTGTCAAAATCCTCCGAGTTAGTGAACCGGGGTACACGCCTGTGTATTAATTATGAGATTTCTTAAAATTAAACTAAGGATTCCTCTTCTTGACCTCAAGTAGACTTAAGGTTCCTAAGCTTTGATTTCTAGACAGTCGAATTTCATTTTGACGCCATTTTTCTTTAGAGTTAAACAATTCTTTAAAATCTCTATGTTCAATGACCCCCGGTACACGCTCGTGAGACATTTTTGGTGAATTTTTGAAACCATTCTAAAAAGGATAAATCGAACCTGTCGAAGACTTTAACTTCCACTATTGGGCGTTGTGGGGGAATAATGTGCTTTACAGTCTTATTTTCGGAGAAATCAAACATATTATAAAATATCCTCCAAGTTAGTGACCTAGGGTACACACCTGAGTGTAATTTTGGTGATTTCTTAAAATCAAACTAAGGATGCCTTTTCTGGTTGCCAAGTAGACTTAAGGTTCCTATGCAATGATATCTAGATGGTCCAAGTTCATTGTGACGCTATTTTTCTAAAGATTACAACAATTCTATAAAACCTCTATGTTCAGTGAACCCTAGTACACGCCCGTGAGGGATTTTTGTTGAATATTTGAAACCATTCTAAATGCGATAGTCTAACCTGTGGAAGGCTTTAGTTTCCACTATTGGGTTACCTTAGGGTCAAATGTGCTTTACAGTGCTAGTTTTTGAGAAATCAAACCTATTTTCAATAATCGCCCGAGTTAGTGAGCCGGGGTACACGCCTGAGTATTTATTCGGAGACTTCTTAATATCAAACTAAGGAGGCCTCTTGTGGACCCCAAGTAGACTTAATGTTCCTAAGCATTCATTTCTCCACAGTTGAATTTCATTTTGACGCCATTTTTCTTTACAGTTCAACAATTCTTTAAAATCTCTATGTTCAGTGACCCCCGGTACACGCCCGTGCGACATTTTTGGTGAAGTTTTGAAACCATTCTAAAAAGGCAAAATCGAACCTGTGGAAGGCTTTAACTTCCGTTATTTGGCCCCCTGGGGGAATAATGTGCTTTACAGTCCAATTTTCTTAGAAAACAAACATATTGTTAAATGTCAAAGATTAATGGCCATCTAGAACATGTACCATGCATGTCATAAATGCATGTAGAAAATTTACCCTCCTATGCTATAGCATATAGGCAAAAGTATAGCATGGTTGTAGTATATATATGATGCAAGGATGAATGCCAACTACACCGAGTGAAATCTTCCCTCAGTATTTCTCTCTTCTGTCTAGTTTCTCTCTTACTTCTGTCTTCATCTTTTCACAACACGTTATCAGCATGAGTTTGCTTACAAAAACCAAAAGGTATTTTTAACCTTTAATCTTTCAAACTCCGGTATCCAAATTTTCTAGTCTCACCCTTTTTCACTATCCTAACATGGATCAACAAAGTAACGGGATCAATGTTGTTTTCAACAATGTTTCTCTCTGTTGTATACATTTAATTGTAGAACTTAACACCGCCCCTTTCGCTACCAACCCAGTTAGGGGGATTGTAAGTCATCCTTTTCGCACTGACCTTGCCAACGGTACTAATGTCCGTACACGTGAAAATCTACAAACCCCTGTTCCTAACACCAATATTAATCCTCCAGCACCACCAACTAAAAATCCACCACCACCAAATAATAAAAGAAATAGGGACGAACAGGAAGGAACTAGTAGCAAACGTCACCATGCCACTAGCCCGTAAATTAAATAATAATTTGACAATAACGCCACCTTTATGGAGGGCAAGGACACTTTAATTTATGTTATTTTATTTTGTTGTACCGCCTGTATGGCAGGTTATTTTCATTTACCGCCTATATGGCAGGTTGTTTTTTTATTTGCCGCCTATATGGCTGGCTGACAGTAGTAAATTCTTTTTTGCTCTTTTATTGTCAATATATGCAGGAGTAGCTAACCTAGAACCGTATTACATATTTATTTCCTTTACTATGTGTTATTTCCTTTATATGACATTTGTAGTTATATTTATTATCATTTTTACACTTACCGACATGCATAATAGTAACAAATTATATTTAGTACACATAAATACTCCAACTAAAATTTTATTGCAGTATACTCTTTGAACAACTGTAGATAAATATACAACAAAACTGTACAGTTAAGGAGAACCCCCTATAAAAGCGGATTACCCATCCCCAATTTCACCACATATCTCTTATCTTCTTCCATCTTTTACTCAAACCCACAAATTTTTTTTCCTTCCTCCATTTTTCCCGGCCACCATGCCCAACGCCGAACACAACCGCCCTCCACCCTCCTCTTCTTCTTTTGAGGAAGATTTTAGAAAAATAAAACTCTACTTGTTCCTTATAACCGGTTTATTTGTCCTTCTCATGGCATTAATGATATTTCTCCTCATACACAAGTAGGAACCATGATATCACACACTTTCTCCCCGGTGAAACGGTGAAAATGCATGTGTTTTTTGTCTTCATATGCATTTCTAGGAAGTATTTTTGTTATTTTAGCTTATTTTTGTACTTTCTGTGTTTTTATTGTAAGTTATTATTTTGCTTGTAATATTTTAATGTCATGTCTTATTTTGTTTTATTTTGTAATATTTATAATTATAAATGATATAAATCAGGGGGAGATATTATATGTGATTTGTTATCATTTACTAATTTCATACTATTATCTACCTTATTGTAGCTATAATGGGAGATTTAATGAAAAGACAATTCAATGTCCTAGATTTGTCCGGAAATAAATTTCTGGAATGGACGGTAGATGCCCAGATGAATTTAAAGGCTCAAGGACTAGAGCATACTATTAAAGATCAAACTGTTAATATAGGCTCAAGTACGGCCCAACAAATTAAATTGGCCACTGAACAAGAAAAGGCCAGGGCCTTGGTTCTTTTGAGATACCACCTGCATGAAAGCCTAAAAACTGAATACTTATTGGTGGAAGATCCAAAAGAACTATGGAACAGCCTCAAAGAAAGATATGGCCACCATAAAAATATTCTCCTCCCCAAGGCATTATTCGAATGGACTAATCTAAGGTTCCAAGATTTTAAATGCATCAGTGACTACAATTCAACACTGTTTAGAATTGTATCGCTGCTGAAATATTGTGATCATCCGGTCACTGAGGAACAAATGCTAGAGAAAACTCTCTCTACATTCCATGCCTTAAATATTATATTACAGCAACAATACAGAGAAAGGGGCTTTAAAAAATATTCTGAGCTAATCTCTGTATTGTTGGTGGCTGAGCAAAATAATGATCTTTTACTAAAGAATCATAATCTTAGACCAACTGGGTCTTTGGCATTCCAAGAGGCGAATGCAGTAGAAAGCTCAGACCTACCTGAATCAAATGCTGTAAACAGAGGTAGGAGTGGAAATGGCCGTGGGAAAGGACGTGGAAACAATCGTGGTCGAGGCCGAGGCCGAGGTAAAGGATATTTCCCCAAAAATAATAATAACTTCAAAAACAATGAGAGGGGGCAACAATACCACAAGCATGATAATCAGAAGGCAAAAGATATATGCTTTAGATGTGGTATATCTGGGCACTGGGGGCGTACATGTTGAACAGCTAAGCATTTGGTAGATATCTACCAGGCTTCTAAGAAAAATAAAGGAAAAGATGCAGAAGCCAATTTTGTGAATGAGGCAAATACCTCACCGCCTAGCCTTGATGTCTCCGATTTTTTTATGGATGGAGTTGGAGCTGAAAATGATTTTAATTTAGGGGAAAATTGATTGTTTAGCTATGAAAATATTTATTTCCTTGTTGATCAAGTATTTATTTAATGTTTGTTTTATTTAAGAATTGTACTACCATCTAATTATCAATGAAATATGCATGTTCTTATTTAATTTTGTTTCTTATTATGAAGATATGGATCAACCTAAAAATGGATCTGGATACCAATGCCTCCTGGATAGTGGAACAACGCACACCATACTGAAAAATAAAGAGTATTTTTCAAAACTAACAATGTTTCAAGGTGATGTCAACACCATATCCGGGACAGCAAAACTTATCGAAGGATCCGGAACAGCTTGTGTAATACTCCCAAAAGGGACAAAATTGACTATTGATGATGCACTATACTCAAGTAAATCTCGAAGAAATCTTAGAAGCTTTCGAGATGTGCGTAAAAATGGTTATCATTTGGAAACAATGATAAATGATGAAACAGAATATATATGTCTCACAGAAAATAGAAATGGCAAGAAATATATCTGTGAGAAATTGCCAGCATATTCTTCAGGACTATACAATGTTAATATAAGTCCGTTTGAAGTAAACATGATATCTAACCAGAAGTTAGATAATAAGATATTAATTAATCTATGGCATGACCGTTTAGGTCATCCTGGCACAGGAATGATGCACAGGATCATTGAGAACTCAATAGGGCATTCAATAAAGAATGTAAAAATCACAAAGACAAATGAGTTAGCATGTGCAGCATGCTCACTTGGGAAAATGATAACAAGGCCCTCTATAAATAAAATTGCTACTGAATCTCCAACATTTCTTGAAAGAATACAAGGAGATATTTGTGGGCCAATTAATCCCCCATGTGGACCATTTCGATACTTTATGGTGTTGATTGATGCTTCAACACGATGGTCACATGTAAGCCTTTTATCAAGCAGAAATAGTGCGTTTGCAAAACTCCTTGCTCAAATCATTCGATTGAGAACTCAATTCCTGGATTATACAATTAAAAGAATAAGACTCGACAATGCTGGGGAATTTACATCCCAAACATTTAATGATTATTGTATATCCATTGGGATTGATGTGGAGCATCCAGTGGCTCATGTTCATACACAAAATGGTCTTGCTGAATCATTAATAAAAAGATTGCAATTGATTGCAAGACCATTATTGATGAAATCAAAGTTTCCTTCATCTGCTTGGGGTCATGCCATAATTTATGCAGCATCATTGATTCGATTGAGACCAACAACTTATCATAAATTCTCACCACTACAATTAGTATCTGGTCGAGAACCAAATGTCTCACATTTGAAAGTATTTGGATGTGGTGTATATGTCCCTATTGCTCCACCACAACACACAAAGATGGGTCCACAACAAAGGTTGGGAATATATGTTGGTTTTGAATCCCCATCAATTATAAAATATCTTGAACCAATGACAGGTGATTTATTCACGGCTCGTTTTGCCGATTGTCATTTTAATGAAAGCTTATTCCCAGCCTTAGGGGGAGAGAAAGTGGACCCAAACAAAAGGGATATAGAAATTACATGGAATGCAACACAATTATCTTTTCTTGATCCACGAACAAACTCTTGTGAACAAGAAGTTAAGAAAATTGTTCATTTACAAGGTGTTGCAAATCAATTGCCTGATGCATTCGTTGACAGTAAAAAAGTGACGAAGTCACATATACCAGCAGAGAATGCTCCCCCACGAATTGAAATTCCCATAGATAATAAGGCAATTGAAAAAAGAGTCTATGGCACGCCGTAAGCGTGGAAGGCCACCTAGTTCGAAAGATTCGAAACCAAGAAAAAATAAAAGGCGAGATGAAATAGAAAAGGAACAAATGATTGTTCCTCCAATTGAAAATCATGAAATTCAAAATGGAGAAAGAGATAAAGACAAAGACAAAGAAGAAGATGTTCCAAATAACGAGGGACACGAAAGTATCGACAACATTGAAATTTCGATTAATTATGCTTGTACAAAGAGACAGTGGAATCGAAAAAATGTTGTCATAGATGATGTCTTTACTTACTCCATAGCGGTTGAAATGGTATCTGACGAGAATGGTGTAGAACCAAAAACCGTAGACGAATGTCGCCGCAGACAAGATTGGCCAAAATGGAAAGAAGCAATCCAAGCAGAACTAAAATCCCTTGAAAAGCGAGAAGTTTTCGGACAAATAACTCAGACATCAAGAGGGGTAAAACCAGTAGGATACAAGTGGGTATTTGTCAGAAAACGAAACGAGAAAAATGAAATCGTTAGATACAAAGCAAGGCTTGTTACCTAAGGCTTCTCCCAAATGCCAGGGATTGATTATTATGATACGTATTCTCCAGTAGTTGACGCAACTACATTTAGATTTCTGGTAAGTTTATCCGTCTTCGAAAAACTTCAAATGCGGTTGATGGATGTCGTGACTGCATACTTATATGGGTCACTTGACACTGACATCTACATGAAAGTCCCTGATGGACTAAAACTACCAGAAAAGTACACATCCAGAGACATGACCTCTATAAAGCTAAAACGATCGCTTTATGGACTTAAACAATCTGGAAGAATGTGGTACAATCGTCTCAGTGAATACCTTACGAAAGAAGGATTCAAAAATAATCAAATCAATCCTTGTGTTTTCATTAAACGATTCAAATCAGGATTTGCTATAATTGCAGTTTATGTTGATGATCTGAACATCATTGGAACTTATAAAGAACTTGAAATAACTGCAAGGTACTTGATGAAATAATTTGAAATGAAAGACCTTGGGAGAACAAAATTTTGCCTTGGCTTACAAATGGAACATTTGAAGGACGGAATCTTTGTTCACCAATCAAATTATACGGAAAAGGTCTTAAAACGTTTTTACATGGATAAAGCGCATCCATTAAATTCTCCAATGGTTGTGCGGTCTTTGAATGTGAAAGACGACCCATTCCGACCTCGAGAAGAAAATGAAGAAATTCTTGGTCCTGAAGTACCATACTTGAGTGCAATTGGCGCTTTAATGTACCTAGCTAATAATACTCGGCCTGACATAGCTTTTTCAGTGAACCTCTTAGCTAGATACAGTAATGCGCCAATAAAGAGACATTGGAATGGAATTAAGCACCTATTCCGTTATCTCAGAGGAACACATGACCTTGGATTATTTTATCAATCGAAGCAAAGTGCTTCACTCATTGGTTATGCAGATGCTGGATACTTATCCGACCCTCAAAAGGCCAAATCACAGTCTGGGTATCTATTCACTTATGGAGATACAACAATATCATGGAGATCAACGAAGCAGACATTAACTGCCACATCATCAAATCATGCCGAATTGATTGCTCTCTATGAAGCTGGAAGAGAATGCGTTTGGCTCAGAACAATGATCAGCCATATCCAAAAACAATGCGGTATGAATTTAGTTACTGATAATCCAACACTGATATATGAAGATAATACTGCTTGCATCACCCAAGTCAGTGAAGGATATATCAAAGGAGATAGAACCAAACATTTATCACCGAAACTCTTCTTCACGCATGATCTCCAGAAAGAAGGAAAGATAGACATTCAACAAATTCAATCAAGTGAAAACCTTGCGGACTTGTTTACCAAGTCCCTTCCTTCAAAGAGACTCGAACAATTGGTGCACAAGATTGGAATGCGTCACCTCAGTAACCTACGTTAGACTCAGGGGGAGGGTTATATACACTGCACTCGTTTTTCCTTCGATCAGGTTTTTATCCCACTGGGTTTTTCCTGACAAGGTTTTTAACGAGGCAGCAAATACCAGCATATAATACAATAAAGTTGCACCATGTTTTGTTGTAAATAAGGCAATGGGCATTCCAGGGGAGTATTATAGTTCTTAAATGCACTGCACTCTTTTTCCCTTCGATCAGGTTTTTATCCCACTGAGTTTTTCCTGATAAGGTTTTTAACGAGGCAGTATATTTAAGCATATAAAGAGATATAGTTGTAAGGAGCATCATTAGAAAAGATGGACATTCAAGGGGGAGTGTTAAATGTCAAAGATGAATGGCCATCTAGAACTTGTACCATGCATGTCATAAATGCATGTAGAAAATTTACCGTCCTATGCTATAGCATATAGGCAAAAGTATAGCATGGTTGTAGTATATATATGATGCAAGGATGAATGCAAACTACACCGAGTGAAATCTTCCCTCAGTATTTCTATCTTCTGTCTAGTTTCTCTCTTACTTCTTTCTTCATCTTTTCACAACACATATTTTAAAAAACCCTCCGAGTTAGTGAACCGGGGTACACGCCTGAGTGTAATTTTGGTGATTTCTTAAAATAAAACTAAGGATGCCTCTTATGGTATCCAAGTAAACTTAAGGTTCCTATGCATTGATATCTACATGGTCCAAGCTCATTGTGACGCTACTTTTCTAAAGATTTCAACAATTCTATAAAATCTCTATGTTCAGTGACCCCCGATACACGCCCGTGAGGCATTTTTAGTCAATACTTGAAACCATTCTAAAAGGGAAAATCGAACCTGTGGAAGGCTTTAGTTTCCACTAAGGGGCACCCTGGGGGTCAAATGTGCTTTACAGTACCCTATTATGACAAATCATACATATTTTAAAAATCCTTCGAGTTAGTGAACCGGGGTACACGCCTGTGTATTAATTCTGAGATTTCTTAAAATCAAACTAAGGATTCCTCTTCTTGACCCCAAGTAGATTTAAGGTTCCTAAGCTTTGATTTCTAGACAGTCGAATTTCATTTTGACGCCATTTTTCTTTAGAGTTCAACAATTCTTTAAAATCTCTATGTTTAATGACCCCCGGTACACGCTTGTGAGGCATTTTTGGTGAATTTTTGAAACCATTCTAAAAAGGAAAAATCGAACCTGTGGAAGACTTTAACTTCTACTATTGGGCGTTGTGGGGGAATAATGTGATTTACAGTCCTATTTTCTGAGAAATCAAACATATTATAAAATATCCTCCGAGTTAGTGACCCGGGGTACACACCTGAGTGTAATTTTTGTGATTTCTTAAAATCAAACTAAGGATGCCTTTTCTGGTTGCCAAGTAGACTTAAGGTTCCTATGCAATGATATCTAGATGGTCCAAGTTCATTGTGACGCTATTTTTCTAAAGATTACAACAATTCTATAAAACCTCTATGTTCAGTGACCCCCAGTACATGCCCGTGAGCCATTTTTGGTGAATATTTGAAACCATTCTAACTGGGATAGTCGAACCTGAGGAAGGTTTTCGATTCCTCTATTGGGTTACCTTAGGGTCAAATGTGCTTTACAGTGCCAGTTTTTGAGAAATCAAACCTATTTTCAAAAATCCCCTGAGTTAGTGAACCGGGGTACACGCCTGAGTATTAATTTGGAGACTTCTTAAAATCAAACTAAGGAGGCCTCTTTTGGACCCCAAGTAGACTTCAGGTTCCTAAGCATTGATTTCTCCACAGTCGAATTTCATTTTGACGCCAATTTTCTTTAGAGTTCAACAATTCTTTAAAATCTCTATGTTCAGTGAACCCCGGTACACGCCCGTGCGACATTTTTTGTGAAGTTTTGAAACCATTCTAAAAAGGTAAAATCCAACATGTGGAAGGTTTTAACTTCCACCATTGGGCGCCCTGGGGAATAATGTGTTATACAGTCCTATTTTCAGAGAAAACAAACATATTTTAAAAAACCCTCCGAGTTAGTGAACCGGGGGACACGCCTGAGTGTAATTTTGGTGATTTCTTAAAATCAAACTAAGGATGCCTCTTATGGTATCCAAGTAGACTTAAGGTTCCTATGCATATATAACTAGATGGTCCAAGTTCATTGTGACGCTACTTTTCTAAAGATTTCAACAATTCGATAAAATCTCTATGTTCAGTGACCCCCGGTACACGCACGTTAGGCATTTTTAGTGAATACTTGAAACCATTCTAAAAGGGAAAATCGAACCTGTGGAAGGCTTTAGTTTCCACTAAAGGGAACCCTGGGGGTCAAATGTGCTTTATAGTACCCATTTTTGACAAATCATACATATTTTCAAAATCCTCCGAGTTAGTGAACCGGGGTACACTCCTGTGTATTAATTCTGAGATTTCTTAAAATCAAACTAAGGATTCCTCTTATTGACCCCAATTAGACTTAAGGTTCCTAAGCTTTGATTTCTAGATAGTCGAAATTCATTTTGTCGCCATTTTTCTTTAGAGTTCAACAATTCTTTAAAATCTCTATGTTCAATGACCCCCGGTACACGCTCGTGATGCATTTTAAGTGAATTTTTGATACCTTTCTAAAAAGGCAAAATCGAACCTGTGGAAGACTTTAACTTCCACTATTCGGTGTTGTGGGGGAATAATGTGCTTTACAGTCCTGTTTTCTGAGAAATCAAACATTTTATAAAATGTCCTCCGAGTTAGTGACCCGGGATACACACTTGAGTGTAATTTTGGTGATTTAATTAAAAGAAACTAAGGATGCCTTTTCTAGTTTCCAAGTAGACTTAAGGTTCTTATGCCATGATATCTAGATGGTCCAAAATCATTGTGACGCTATTTTTCTAAAGATTACATCAATTCTATAAAACCTCTATGTTCAGTAACCCCCTGTACACGCCCGTGAGGCATTTTTGGTGAATAATTGAAAACATTCTAAATGGGATAGTCGAACCAGTGGAAGGCTTTAACTTCCACTATTGGGCGCCCTGGGGGAATAATGTGCTTTACAGTCCTATTTTCTGAGAAAACAAACATATGTTAAAAAACCCTCCGAGTTAGTGAACCTGGGTACACGCCTGAGTGTAATTTTGGTGATTTCTCAAAATAAAACTAAGGATGCCTCTTATGGTTGCCAAGTAGACTTAAGGTTCCTATGCATTGATATCTAGATGGTCCAAGTTCATTGTGACGCTTCTTTTCTAAAGATTTCAACAATTCGATAAAATCTCTATGTTCAGTGACCCCTGGTACACGCCCGTGAGGCATTTTTAGTGAATACTTGAAACCATTCTAAAAGGGAAAATTAAACTTGTTGAAAGCTTTACTTTCCACTAAGGGGCACCCTGGCGGTCAAATGTGCTTTACAATACCCTTTTTTGACAAATCATACATATTTTCAAAATCCTTCGAGTTAGTGAACCAGGGTACACTCCTGTGTATTAATTCTGAGATTTCTTAAAATCAATTTAAGGATTCCTCTTCTTGACCCCAAGTAGACTTAAGGTTCCTAAGCTTTCATTTCTAGACAGTCGAAATTCATTTTGACGCCATTTTTCTTTAGAGTTAAACATTTCTTTAAAATGTCTATGTTCAATGACCCCCAGTACATGCTCGTTAGGCATTTTTGGTTGAAGTTTTGAAACCATTCTAAAAAGGTAAAATCCAACCTGTGGAAGGCTTTAAGTTCCACTATTGGGCGTCCTGGGGGAATAATGTGCTTTACAGTCCTGTTTTCTAAGAAATCAAACATATTATAAAATATCCTTCGAGTTAGTGACCCGGGGTACACAACTGAGTGTAATTTTGGTGATTTCTTAAAATCAAACTAAGGATGCCACTTCTGGTTGCCAAGTAGACTTAGAGTACCTATGCAATGATATCTAGATGGTCCAAAATCATTGTTACACTATTTTTCTAAAGATTACAACAATTCTATAACACCTCAATGTTCAGTGACCCCCAGTACACGCCCGTGAGGCATTTTCAGTGAATATTTGAAACCATTCTAAATGGGGTAGTCGAACCTGTGGATGGCTTTAGTTTCCACTATTGGGTTACCTTAGGGTTATTTGTGCTATAACCAGTTTTTGAGAAATCAAACCTATTTTCAAAAATCCCCCGAGTTAGTGAACCGGGGTACACGCCTGAGTATTAACTCGGAGACTTCTTAAAATCAAACTAAGGAGGCCTCTTGTGGACACCAAGTATACTTCAGGTTCCTAAGCATTAATTTCTCCACAGTCGAATTTCATTTTGACGCCATTTTTCTTTAGAGTTAAACAATTCTTTAAAATCTCTATGTTCAGTGGTCGCCATTACACGCCCGTGCGGCATTTTTGGTGAAGTTTTGAAACCATTCTAAAAAGGTAAAATCGAACCTGTGGAAGGCTTTAACTTCCACTATTGGGCGCCCTGGGGGAATAATGTGTTTTACAGTCCTATTTTCTGAGAAAACAAACATATTTTAAAAAACCCTCCGAGTTAGTGAACCGGGGTACACGCCTGAGTGTAGTTTTGGTGATTTCTCAAAATCAAAGTAAGGATGCCTCTTATGGTTTCCAAGTAGACTTAAGGTTCCTACGCATTGATATCTAGATGGTCCAAGTTCATTGTGACGCTTCTTTTCTAAAGATTTCAACAATTCGATAAAATCTCTATGTTCAGTGACCCCCCGGTACACGCTCGTGAGGCATTTTTAGTGAATACTTGAAACCATTCTAAAAGGGAAAATCGAACCTGTGGAAGGCTTTTGTTTCCACTAAGGGGCACCTTGGGGGTCAAATGTGCTTTACAATACCCTTTTTTTACAAATCATACATATTTTCAAAATCCTCCGAGTTAGTGAACTGAGGTACATGCCTGTGTATTAATTCTGAGATTTCTTAAAATCAAACTAAGAATTCCTCTTCTTGACCCCAAGTAGACTTAAGGTTCCTAAGCTTTGATTTCTAGACAGACGAATTTCATTTTTACGCCATTTTTCTTTAGAGTTCAACAATTTTTTAAAATCTCTATGTTCAATGACCCCCGATACCCGCTTGTGAGGCATTTTTGGTGAATATTTGAAACCATTCTAAAAAGGCAAAATCGAACCTGTAGAAGACTTTAACTTCCACTATTGGGCGTTGTGGGGGAATAATGTGCTTTATAGTCCTATATTCGGAGAAATAAAACATATTAAAAAATATCCTCCGAGTTAGTGACCCGGGGTACACACCTGTGTGTAATTTTGGTGATTTCTTAAAATCAAACTAAGGATGCCTTTTCTGGTTGCCAAGTAGACTTAAGGTTCCTATGCAATGATATCTAGATGGTCCAAGTTCATTGTGACGCTATTTTTCTAAAGATTACAACAATTCTATAAAATCTCTATGTTCAGTGACCCCAAGTACACGCCCGTGAGGCATTTTGTTGAATATTTGAAACCATTCTAAATCTGATAGTCGAACCTGTGGAAGGCTTTAGTTTCCACTATTGGGTTACCTTAGGGTCAAATGTGCTTTACAGTGCCAGTTTTTGCTAAATCAAACCTATTTCAAAAATCCCCCGAGTTAGTGAACCGGGGTACACGCCTGAGTATTAATTCGGAGACTTCATAAAATCAAACTAAGGAGGCCTCTTGTGGACCCCAAGTAGACTTTAGGTTCCTAAGCATTGATTTCTCCACAGTCGAATTTCATTTTGACGCCATTTTTCTTTAGAGTTCAACAATTCTTTCAAATCTCTATGTTCAGTGACCCCCGGTACACGCCCGTGCGGCATTTTTAGTGAAGTTATGAAACCATTCTAAAAAGGTAAAATCGAACCTGTGGAAGGCTTTAACTTCCACTATTGGGCGCCCTGGGGGATAGTGTGCTTTACAGTCCTATTTTGTGAGAAAACAAACATATTTTAAAAAACCCTCCGAGTTAGTGAACTAGGGTACACGCCTGAGTGTAATTTTGGTGATTTCTTAAAATAAAACTAAGGATGCCTCTTATGGTATCCAAGTAGACTTAAGGTTCCTATGCATTGATATCTAGATGGTCCAAGTTCATTGTGACGCTACTTTTCTAAAGATTTCAACGATTCGATAAAATCTCTATATTCAGTGACCACCGGTTCACGCCCGTGAGGCATTTTTAGTGAATAGTTGAAACCATTCTAAAAGGGAAAATCGAACCTGTGGAAGGCATTAGTTTCCACTAAGGGACACCCTGGGGGTCAAATGTGCTTTACAGTACCCTTTTTTGACAAATCATACATATTTGCAAAATCCTCCGAGTTAGTGAACCGGGGTACACGCCTGAGTATTAATTCGGAGACTTCTTAAAATCAAACTAAGGAGGCCTCTTGTGGACCCCAAGTAGACTTCAGGTTCCTAAGCATTGATTTCTCCACAGTCGAATTTCATTTTGACGCCATTTTTCCTTAGAGTTCAACAACTCTTTAAAATCTCTATGTTTAGTGACCCCCGGTACACGCCCGTGAGGCATTTTTGGTAAATTTTTGAAACCATTCTAAACAGGCAAAATCGAACCTGTGGAAGGCTTTAACTTCCACTATTGGGCGCCCTAGGGGAATATTGTGCTTTAATGTCCTATTTTCTGAGAAAACAACCATATTTTAAAAAACCCTCCGAGTTAGTGAACCGGGGTACACGCCTGAGTGTAATTTTGGTGATTTCTTAAAATCAAACTAAGGATGCCTCTTATGGTTGCCAAGTAGACTTAAGGTTCCGATGCATTGATATCTAGATGGTCCAAGTTCATTGTGACACTACTTTTCTAAGGATTTCAACAATTTGATAAAATCTCTAAGTTCAGTAACCCACGGTACACGCCCGTGAGGCATTTTTAGTGAATACTTGAAACCATTCTAAAAGGGAAAATCGAACCTGTGGAAGGCTTTAGTTTCCACTATTGGGCACCCTGGGGGTCAAATGTGCTTTACAGTACCCATTTTTGACAAATCAAACATATTTTCAATATCCTCCGAGTTAGTGAACGGGGGTGTACGCCAGTGTATTAATTCTGAGATTTCTTAAAATCAAACTAAAGATTCCTCTTCTTGACCCTAAGTAGACTTAACGTTCCTAAGCTTTGATTTCTACCAATTACGATAACCGACTGGGGAGGCCATTTATAGGCCCTTTTGGGGCCAAACACGCCCCTAATTTTACAGAGACACTAAAGGGACCCCCGGGAAGGCACCCGTCAAAATAATCACCCTGCCCGAAAATCTTCCGATTTACCCGTTTTCGTGTATTACGCCCTGGCCACGTCCCGGGGTCTTGTGTCGGATCTTGCCCAAAATTTAGAGGCCCGATGCCTTCCAATCCCACCTCCGTGATTCCGACCAATACCGATAACTGACTCGGGAGGCCATTTAGAGGCCCTTTTGGGGCTTGAAGCCCCCCAAAATTTACAGAGACCCTATAGGGACCCCTAAAAAGGCTCCCGTCAAAAAAAATCACCCTGCCGGAAAATGTTCCGAATTACCCGTTTCCGTGGACTATTACTCACGCCCCGGACACGTCCTGGGACCCAGAGTCGGATCTTGCCCAAAAAAATTTTAGGGCCTCCTTAGGCCATATGAGGCCCTTTGATAGCTTAACATGACCCAAAACCGGGCACCGGATGATTTCCAATCCCACCTCCGTAATTACGACCAATAATGATAACCGACTCGGGAGGGCATTTAGAGGACCTTTTGGGGCCAGAAGCACCCCAAAATTTACAGAGACCCTATAGGGACCCCCGGGAAGTCACTTGTCAAAATAATCACCCTGCCCGAAAATGTTCCGATTTACCCGTTTTCGTGGACTATTACTCACGCCCCGGCCACGTTCCGGGTCAAGAGTCGGATCTCGCCCGAAATTTTTTTAGGGCCTCCTTGGGCCATATGAGGCCCTTTGGAACCTTAATATGACCCAAAATCAGCCACCGGATGCCTTCCAATCCCACATCCGTAATTCCGACCAATTACGATAACCGACTCGAGAGGCCATTTAGAGGCCCTTTTGGGGCCAGATGCGCCCCAAAATTTACAGAGACCCTATTAGGACCCCCGGGAAGGCACCTGTCAAAAACAATCAACCTGCCCGAAAAATCTTTCGATTTACCCGTTTTCGTGGACTATTACTCCCGCCACGGCCACGTCCCGGGCCCGGAGTCGGATCTTGCCCAAAAACTTTGTACGACCTCCAGGGTCCATATGAGGCACTTTGGAACTTTAACATGCCCCAAAACCGGGCACCGGATGCCTTCCAATCCCAATTCCGTAATTCCGATCAATGCCAATAACCGACTCGGGGGGCCATTTAGAGGCCCTTTTGGGGCTTGAAGCCCCCCAAAATTTACAGAGTCTCTATTGGCACCCCCGGGAATGCACCCGTAAAAAAATCACCCTGCCCAAAAATGTTCCGATTTACCCGTTTTCGTGGACTATTAGTCACGCCCGGCCACGTCCCGAGGCCCGGATTCGGATCTTGCCCAAAAATATTTTATGGCCTCCTTGGGCCATATGAGGCCCTTTGGAACCTCAACATTCCCCAAAATCGGGCACCGGATGCCTTCCAATCCCACCTCCGTAATTCCGACCAAAAACGATAACCGACTCGGGAGACCAATTAGAGGCTCTTTGGTGGCCTGAAGCCCCCCAAAATTTACAGAGACCCTATTGGGACCCCCGGGAAGGTACCTGTAAAAAAAAATCACCCTACAGAAAATGTTCCGATTTAGCCATTTTCGTGGACTATTACTCACGCCCCGGCCACGTCCTGGGGCACGGAATCAGATCTTGCAAAAAAAAATTAGGGTCTCCTTGGTCCATATGAGGCCCTTTGTAACCTTAACATGCACTAAAATCAGGCACCGGATAACTTCCAATCCCACCTCCGTATTTCCGACCAATACCGATAACCGACTTGGGAGGCAATTTAGAGGCCCTTTTGGGGCTTGAAGCCCCCCAAAACCTACAGAGATCCTATTGGGACCCCAGGGAAGGCACATGTCAAAACAAATCACCCTGTCCGAAAATGTTCCGATTTACCCGTTTTAGTGGATTATTACTCACGCCCCGGCCACGTCCCGGGGCCCGGAGTCGGATCTTGCCCAAAATTTTTATAGGGCCTCCTTGGTCCATATGAGGCCCTTTGGAACCTTAACATGCCGCAAAATCGGGCACCGGAAGCCTTCCAATCTCACCTCCGTAATTCCGACCGATACCGAAAACTCACTCGGGAAGCCATTTCGAGGCCCTTTTGGGGACATAAGCGCCCCAAAATTTACAGAGACCCTATAGGCACCCCCGGGAAGGCACCCGTCAAAAAAATCACCCTGCCCGAAAATGTTCCGATTTACCCATTTTCGTAGACTATTACTCACGCCCAGTCCACGTCCCGGGGCCCGTTGTCGGATCTGGACCAAAAAAATTTTAGGGCCTCCTTGGGCCATATGAGGCCATTTGAAACCTTAAAATGCCCCAAAACCGGGCACCGGATACCATCCAATCTCACCTCCGCAATTTCGACCAATACCGAAGACCGACTCGAGAGGCCATTTAGAGGCCCTTTTGGGACAGAAACGCCCAAAAATTTACAGAGACCCTATAGGGACACCCGGGAAGGGCCCCGTCAAAAAAAATCCCACTGCCCGTAAATGTTCTTATTTACCTGTTTTCTTGGACTATCACTCACGCCCCGACCACGTCCAGCGGCCCAGTGTCGGATCTTGCCAAAAATTTCTTAGGGCCTCCTTGGGCCATATGAGGCCCTTTGAAACCTTAACATGCCCCAAAACCAGACACCGGATGCCTTCCAATCCCTCCATCGTAATTCCAACCAATATCGATAACCGACTCGGGAGGCCATTTAGAGGCCCTTTTCGGGCTTGAAGCCCCCCAAATTTACAAAGACCCTATAGGGACCCCTGGTAAGGCACCCGTCAAAAAAAATCACCCTGCTTGAAAATGTTCGGATTTAACCGTTTTCGTGGACTATTACTCACGCCCCGGCCACGTCTCGGGGCCTAGAGTCGGATCTCAACCAAAATTTTTGTAGGGCCTCCTTGGTCCATATGACGTCCTTTGGAACCTTAACATGCCGTAAAACCGGGCACCGGAAGCCTTCCAATCGCACCTCCGTAATTCCGACCAATACCGAAAACTGACTCGGGAGGCCATTTACAGGCCCTTTTGGGGATTGAAGCCCCCCAAAATTTACAAAGACCCTATAGGCACCCCTGGGAAGGCACCCGTCAAAAAAAATCAACTTGTCCGAAAATCTTTCTATTTACCCGTTTTCGTAGACTATTACTCACGCCCTGGCCACGTCCCAAGGCCTGGAGTCGGATCTTGCCCAAAAAAATTTTACGACCTCCTGGGTCCATATGAGGCACTTTAAAACTTTAACATGCCCCAAAACCGGGCACCGGATGCCTTCAATCCCACCTCCGTAATTCCGAACAATGCCAATAACCGATTCGGGGGGCCATTTAGAGGCCCTTTTGGGGCTTGAAGCCCCCCGAAATTTACATAGACCCTATTGGGACCCCCGGGAATAACCCGTAAAAAAATAACCCTGCCCGAAAATATTCCGATTTACCCGTTTTCGTGGACTATAACTCACGCCCCTGCCACGTCCTGGGGTCCGGAGTCGAATCTTGCCCACAATTGTTTTAGGGCCTCCTTGGGCCATATGAGGCCCTTTGGAAACTTAACATGCCTAAAAACCAGGCACCGGATGCGTTCCAATCCCACCTCCGTAATTCCGACCAATACCGATAACCGACTCAGGAGGCTATTTAAAGGCCCTTTTGGGTCTTTAAGCCCCCTAAAATTTACAGTGACCCTATTGGGACCCCAGGAAAGCACCCGTCATAAAAAATTACCATGCCTGAAAATTTACTCACGCCCTGGCCACGTCTTGGGGCCAGGAGTCGGATCTTGGCCAAAAATTTTTTGGGCCTCCTTGGGCCATATATGAGGCTCTTTGGAACCTTAACATGCCCCAAACCGGGCACCGGATGTCTTCCAATCCCACCTCCGTCATTCCGACCAATACCGATAACCGACTCGGGGGTAATTCAGAGGTCTTTTTGGGGCTTGAAGCCCCCAAAAATTTACAGAAGCCCTATTTGGACCCCAGGGAAGGCACCTGTCAAAACACATCACCCTGCCCGAAAATGTTCCGATTTACCCGTTTTAGTGGACTATTACTCACGCCCCGGCCACGTCCCAGGGCGCAGAGTCGGATCTTGCCCATAAATTTTTTAGGTCCTCCTTGGGCCATATGAGGCCCTTTGGAACCTTAAGATGCCGCAAAATCAAGCACCGGAAGCCTTCAAATCTCACCTCCGTAATTCCGACCAATACCGAAAATCGACTCGAGAGGCCAATTAGAGGCCCTTTTGGGGACAGAAGCGCCCCAAAATTTAAAAAGACACTATAGGCACCCCCGGGAAGGCACCCGTCAAAAAAAATCCCCCAGCCCGAAGTTGTTCCGATTTACCCGTTTTCGTGGACTATTACTCACGCCCCGACCACGTCTCGGGGCCCGGATTCGGATCTTGCCCACAATTTTTTTAGGGCCTCCTTAGGCCATATGAGGCCCTTTGGAACCTTAACATGACCCAAAACCGGGCACCGGATTCCTTCCAATCCCACCTCTGTAATTCCGACCAATACCGATAACCGACTCAGGAGGCCCTTTTGGGGATTGAAGCCCCCCAAAATTTACAGAGACCCTATTGGGACCCCCGGGAAGGCACCCGTCAAAAAAATACCCTGCCCAAAAATGTTCCGTTTTACCCGTTTTCGTGGATATTTACTCACGCCCCTGGCCACGTCCCGTTGCCAGGAGTCGGATCTTGCCCACAATTTTTTTAAGGGCCTCCTTGGGCAATTTGAGGCCCTTTGGAACCTTAACATGGCCCAAAACCGAGCACTGGATGCCTTCCAATCCCACCTCTGTAATTCCGACCTATACTGATAACCGAGTCGGGAGGCCATTTAGAGGCCCTTTTGGGGATTGAAGCCTCAAAAAATTTATAGAGACCCTATTCAGACCCCCCGGGAAGGCACCCGTCAAAAAAATTCACCCTGCCCGAAAATGTTCCGATATTCCGATTTCAGTGGACTATTACTCACGCCCCCGGCCACGTCCCGGGGCCCGAAGTCAAAGCTTGCACACAATTTTTTTAGGGCCTCCTTGGGCCATATGATGCCCATTGGAACCTTAACATGACTCAAAACCAGGCACTGGATGCCTTCCAATCCCACCTCTGTAATTCCGACCTATACCGATAACTGACTCGAGAGGCCATTTAGAGGCCCTTTTGGGGCTTGAGGCCCCATAAAATTTACAGTGACCCTATTGGGACCCCCGGGAGGGCACCCATCATAAAAAATCACCCTACCCAAAAATGTTCCGATTTACCAGTTTTTGTGGACTAACTCACGCCCCGGCCACGTCCTGGGGCTCGGAGTCGGATCTTGCCCACAATTTTTTAGGGCCTCCTTGGGCCATATGAGGCCCTTTGGAAACTTAACATGACCCAAAACCGGGCACCAGATGCCTTCCAATCCTATCTCCGTAATTTCGACCAATACCGATAACTGACTCGGGAGGCCATTTAGAGGCCCATTTTGGAATTGAAGCCCCCCAAAATTTACAGAGACCCTATTGGGACCCCCGGGAAGGAACACGTCAAAAAAAATCACCCTGCTCGAAAATGTTCTGATTTACCCGTTTTCGTGGACTATTACTCAAGCTTCGGCCATGTCCTGGGGCCCGGAGTCGGATCTTGCCCACAAATTTTTTAGGGCCTCCTTGGGCCATATGAGGCCCTTTGGAACCTTTATGACCCAAAACCGGGCACCAGATGCCTTCCAATTCCACCTCCGTAATTCCGACCAATACCGATAACCGACTCGGGAGAACATTTAGAGACCCTTTTGGGGATTGAAGCCCCCCAAAATTTATAGAGACCCTATTGGGACCTCCGGTAAGGCACCCGTCAAAAAACATAACCCTGCACGAAAATGTTTCGATTTACCCGTTTTCGTGGACTATTACTCACGCCCCGGCCACGTCGCGGGGCCTAGAGTCGGATCTTGCCCACAATTTTTTTAGGGCCTCCTTGGGCCATATGAGGCCCTTTGGAACCTTAACATGACCCAAAATCGGGCACCGGATGCCTTCTAATCCCACCTCCGTAATTCCGACCAATACCGATAACCAACTCGGGAGGCCATATAGAGGCCCTTTTGGGGCTTAATGCCCCCCAAAATTTACAGAGACCTTATTGGGACCCACGGGAAGGCACTCGTTAACAAAATTCACCCTGCCCGAAAATGTTCTGATTTACCCGTTTTCGTGGACTATTACTCACGCCCCCGGCCACGTCCCGAGGCCCGGAGTCGGATCTTGCCCACAATTTTTTTAGGGCCTCCTTGGGCCATATGCGGCCCTTATGGAACCTTAACATGACCCAAAACCGGGCACCGGATGCTTTCTAATCCCACCTCTGAAATTCCGACCAAAACAGATATCCGACTCGGGAGGCCATTTAGAGGCCCTTTTGGGGATTGAAGCCCCCCAAAATTTACAGAGACCCTAATTGGACCCCCGTGAAGGCACCCGTCAAAAAAATTCACCCTGCTCGAAAATGTTCCGATTTACCCGTTTTCGTGGACAATTACTCACGCCCTGGCCACGTCCCGAAGGCCAGAGTTAGATCTTGGCCAAAAAAAAATTACGGCGTCCTTGGGCCATATAAGGCCCTTTGGAACCATAACATGACCCAATACCGGGCACCAGTTGCCTTCAAATCCCACCTCCGTAATTCCGACCAATAAAGATAACCGACTCGGGAGGCCATTTAGATGCCCTTTTGGGAATTGAAGCCCACCAAAATTTATAGAGACCCTATTGAGACCCCCGGGAAGGCACCCGTCAAAACAAATCACCCTGCCCGAAAATGTTTTGATTTACCTGTTTTCGTGGACTTATTACTCAGGCCCCGGCCACGTCACGGGGCCCGGAGTTTGATCTTGACCAAAAAAATTTTGGGCCTCCTTGGGCCATATGAGACCCTTTGGAACCTTAAGATGCCCCAAAATCGTGCACCGGATGCCTTCCAATCCCACCTCCGTAATTCTGACCAATAACAATAACCGACTCGGGAGGCCATTTAGTGGCCCTTTTGGCGCTTGAAGTCCCACAAAATTTACAGAGACCCTATTGGGACCCCAGGGAAGGCACTCTGCCCGAAAATGTTACGATTTACCCGTTTTCGTGGACTATTACTCACGCCTCGGCCACGTCCCGGGTCCTAGAGTCGGATCTTGCCCAAAAAAAATTTTGGGCCTCGTTGGGCCATATGAGGCCCTTTGGCACCTTAACATGCCCCAAAACCGGGCACCGGATGGCTTCTAATTTTACCTCCGTAGTTCCGACCAATACCGATAACCGACTCGGGAGGCCATTTAGAGGCCCTTATAGGGCTTGAAGCCCCCCAAAATTTACAGTGACCCTATTGGGACCCCCGGGAAGGCACCCGTAAAATAAACCCCACTGTCCGAAAATGTTCTGATTTACCGGTTTTCGTGGACTATTACTCACGCCCCGGCCACGTCCCGGGGCCAGGAGTCGGATCACGCCCAAAAAAATTTTAGGTCCTCCTTGTGCCATATGGGGCCCTTTGGAACCTTAACATGCCCCAAAATCGGGCACCGGATGCCTTCGAATACCACCTCCGTAATTCCGACCAATACCGATAACCGACTCGGGAGGCCATTTAGAGGCCCTTTTGGGGATTGAAGCCCCCCAAATTTACAGAGACCCTAATTGGACCCCCGGGAAGGCACCCGTCTAAAAAATTCACCCTGCTCGAAAATGTTCCGATTTACTTGTTTTCGTGGACTATTACTCACGCCCTGGCCACGTCCCGAAGACCGGAGTTAGATCTTGCCCAAAAAAAAATTACGGCGTCCTTGGGCCATATAAGGCCCTTTGGAACCTTAACATGACCCAAAACCGGGCACCAGTTGCCTTCAAATCCCACCTCCGTAATTCCGACCAATAAAGATAACCGACTCGGGAGGCCATTTAGATGCCCTTTTGGGAATTGAAGCCCACCAAAATTTATAGAGACCCTATTGAGACCCCCGGGAAGGCACCCGTCAAAACAAATCACCCTGCCCGAAAATGTTTTGATTTACCCGTTTTCGTGGACTTATTACTCAGGCCCCGGCCACGTCACGGGGCCCGGAGTTTGATCTTGACCAAAAAAATTTTGGGCCTCCTTGGGCCATATGAGGCCCTTTGGAACCTTAACATGCCCCAAAATCGGGCACCGGTTGCCTTCGAATACCACCTCCGTAATTCCGACCAATACCGATAACCGACTCGGGAGGCCATTTAGAGGCCCTTTGGGGCTTGAAGCTCCCCAAAATTCACAGTGACACTATTGGGACCCCCGGGAAGGCACCTGTCAAAAAAAATCACCCTGCCCAAAAATGTTCTGATTTACCCGTTTTCATGGACTATTACTCACGCCCTGCCCACGTCCCGTGGCCGGGAGTCAGGTCTTCCCAAAAAATTTTAAGGGCCTACTTGGGCCATATAGGGCCCTTTGGAACCATAACGTGCCCCAAAATCGGGCACCAGATGCCTTCGAAGCCTACCTCCGTAATTCAGACCAATACCGATAACCGACTAGGGAGGCCATTTAGAGGCCCTTTTGGGTCTTGAAGCCCCCCAATATTTAAAATGACCCTATTCGGACCCTCAGGAAGGGACCCGTAAAAAAAAACCACCTTGCCCGAAAATGTTCTGATTTACCGGTTTTCGTGGACTATTACTCACGCCTCGGCCACGTCCCGGGGCCCGGAGTCGGATCATGACCAAAAAAATTTTAGGGCCTCCTTGGGCCATATGGGGCCCTTTGGAACCTTAACATGCCCCAATATCGGGCACCGGCTGCCTTCCAATCCCACATCCGTAATTCCGACCAATACCGATAACAGACTCGGGAGGCCATTTAGAGGCCCTTTTGGGGCTTGAAGCCCCCCAAAATTGACAGAGATCCTATTGGGACCCCCGGGAAGGCACCTGTCAAAAAAAATCACCTTGCCCGAAAATGTTCCGATTTACCCGTTTTCATGGACTATTACTCACGCCCCGGTCACTTCACGGCGCCCGGAGTCGGATATTGCCCAAAAAAATATTAGGTTCTCCTTGGGACATTTGGGCCCTTTGGAACCTTAACATGCCCCAAAACCGGGCACCGGATGCCTTCTAATCCCACCTCCGTAATTCCGACCTATACCGATAAATGACTCGGGAGGCCATTTAGAGGCCCTTTTGGCGCTTGAAGCCCCTCAAAATTTACAGAGACCCTAATGGGACCACAGGGAAGGCACTCTGCCCGAAAATGTTACGGTTTACCCGTTTTCGTGGACTATTACTCACGCCCCTGCAACGTCCCGTGGCCCAAAGTCGGATCTTACCCAAAAAAAAATTTGGGCATCCTTGGGCCATATGAGGCCCTTTGGAACATTAACATGCCCCAAAACCGGGCACCGGATGCCTTCTAATCCCACCTCCGTAATTCCGACCAATACCGATAACTGACTCGGGAGGCCATTTAGAGGCCCTTTTGGGGCTTGAAGCCCCCCAAAATTTACTGTGACCCTATTGTGACCCCCTGGAAGGCACCTGTCAAAAAAATCCACCCTACCCGAAAATGTTCTGATTTACCGGTTTTCGTGAACTATTACTCACGCCCCCGCCTCGTCCCGGGGCCCGGAGTCGGATCTTACCCAAAAAAAATTTAGGGCCTCCTTGGGCCATATGGGGCCCTTTAGAACCATAACATGCCCCAAAATCGGGCACCGGATGCCTTCCAATGCCACCTCCGTAATTCCGACCAAAACCGATAATAGACTCGGGAGGTAATTTAGTGGCACTTTTGGGGCTTGAAGCCCCTTAAAATTTACAGAGACCCTATTGGGACCCCCGGGAAGGCACCCGTCAAAAAAATCACCCTACCCGAAAATGTTCCGATTTACCTGTTTTCGTGGACTATTACTCACGCCCGCCACGTACAGAGGCCTGAAGTCGGATCATGCCCAAATATTTTTAGGCCCTCCTTGGGCCATATGGGGCCCTTTGGAACCTTAACAGGCCCCGAAATCGGGCACCGGATGCCTTCTAATCCCACCTCCGTAATTCCGACCAATACCGATAACCGACTCGGGAGGCCATTTAGAGGCCCCTCAAAATTTACCGAGACCCTATTGGGAACTCCGGGAAGGCTACCGTCAAAAAAAATCACCGAACCCGAAAATAATCTAATTTACCCGTTTTCATGGACTATTACTCACGCGGCCACGCCTCCGGCCGCGTCCCGTGGCCCTGAGTCGCATCTTGCCCAAAAAATATTTTGGGCCTCCTTGGGCCATATGAGGCCCTTTGGAACATTAATATGCCCCAAAATCAGGCATCGGATGCCTTCCAATCCTACCTCCGTAATTACGACCAATACCGATAACCGACTCGGGGGCCATTTAGAGGCCCTTTTGGGGCTTGAAGTCCCTCAAAATTTACAGAAACCCTATAGGGACCCCCAGGAAGGCACCTTGCCCGAAAATGTTCCAATTTACCCGTTTTCGTGGACTAATACTCACGCCCCGGCCACGTCCCAGGGCTCGGAGTCGGATCTTACCCAAAAAAATATAGGACCTCCTTGGGCCATATGAGGCCCTTTGGAACCTTAACATGCCCCAAAACCGAGCACGGATGCCTTCTAATCCCACCTCCGTAATTCCGAATCGGGAGGCCATTTAGAGGCCCTTTTGGGGCTTGAAGCCCCCCAAAATTTACAGTGACCCTATTTTGACCCCCGGGAAGGCACCTGTGAAAAAAACAAACCCTGCACGAAAATGTTCTGATTTACCGGTTTTCGTGGACTATTACTCACGCCCCGGCCACGTCCTTGGGACCGGAGTCGGATAATGCCCAAAATTTTATAAGGACCTCCTTGGTCCATATGGGGCCCTTTAGAACCTTAACATGCCCAAAAATCGGGCACCGGCTGCCTTCCAATCCCAACTCCGTAATTCTGACCAACACCGATAACCGATTCGTGAGGCCATTTAGAGGACCTTTAGGGGCTTGAAGCCCCCCAAAATTTACAGTGACCCTATTGTGACCCTCGGGAAGTCACCCGTCAAAAAAAACCACCCTGCACGAAAATGTTCTGATTTACAAGGTTTTCGTGGACTATTACTCACGCCCCGGCCACGTCACGGGGCCCGGACTCGGATCATGCCCAAAATTATTTTAGGACATCTTTGGTCCATATGGGGCCCTTTAGAACCTTAACATGCCCCAAAATCGGGCACCGGATGCCTTACAATCCCACCTCCGTAATTCTGACCAATACAGATAACTGACTCGGAAGGCAATTTATAAGCCCTTTTGGGGCTTGAAGCCCCCCGAAATTTGCATAGACCGTACTAGGACCCCCAGGAAACAACTCGTCCAAAAAAATTACCCTGCCCGAAAATATTCCGATTTACCCGTTTTCGTGGACTATTACTCACGCCCCCGGCCAGTCTTGAGGCCCAGAGTCGGATGTTGCCCAAAAAAATTTTAGGGCCTATTGGGCCATATGAGGCCCTTTGGAACCTAAACATGTCCCGAAATTGGGCACCGGATGCCATCTAATCCCACCTCCGCAATTCAGACCAATATCGATAACCCACTCGGGAGGCCATTAAGAGGCCCTTTTGGGGCTTGAAGCCCCCCAAAATTTACAGTGACCCTATTGGGACCCCCGAAACGGCACCAGTCAAAAAAACTAACCTTGCATGAAAATGTTCTGATTTACCGGTTTTCGTGGACTATTACTCACGCCCCGGCCACGTCCAGGGGTCAGGAGTCGGATCATGCCCAAAAATTTATTAGGGCCTCCTTGGGCCATATGGGGCCCTTTGGAACCTTGACATGCCCCAAAACCAGGCACCAGATGCCTTACAATCCCACCTCCTTAATTCCGACCAATACAGATAACCGACTTAGGAGGCCATTTAGAGGCCCTTTTGGGGCTTGAAGCCCCCCAAAAATTTACAGTGACACTGTTGGGACCCCCGGGAAGGCACCTGTCAAAAAAAACCACCATGCACGAAAATGTTCTGATTTACCCGTGGACTATTACTCACGCCCCAGCCACGTCCAGGGGTCCGGAGTCGGATCATGCCCAAAAAAATTTTAGGGCCTCCTTGGGCCATATGGGGCCCTTAAGAACCTTAACATGCCCCAAAACCGGGCACAGATGCCTTCTAATCCCACCTCCGTAATTCCGACCAATACCGATAACCGACTCGGGAGGCCATTTAGAGGCCCTTTTGGGGCTTGAAGCCCCCCAAAATTTACAGTGACCCTATTGTGACCCCCGGGAAGTCACCCGTCAAAAAACACCACCCTGCCCGAAAAGGTTCTTATTTACCGGTTTTTGTGGACTATTACTCACGCCCCATCCACATCCCGGGGCCCGGAGTCGGATCATGCCCAAAAAATTTTAAGGGCCTCCTTGGGCCATATGGGGCCCTTTGGAACCTTAACATACCCCAAAATCGGGCACCGGATGCCTTCCGATCCCACGTCCGTAATTCCGACCAATACCGAAAATCGACTCGGGAGGCAATTTAGAGGCCCTTTAGAGGCTTGAAGCCCCCCAAAATTTACAGTGACCGTATGTGGACCCCCGGGAAAGAACAAGTCAAAAAAACCACACTGCCCGAAAATGTTCTAATTTACCGGTTTTCGTGGACTATTACTCACGCCCGATCCACATTCCGGGGCCCGGAGTCGGATCATGCTAAACAAAAAATTAGGGCCTCCTTAGGCCATATGGGGCCCTTTGGAACCTTAACATGCCCCAAAATCGGGCACCGGATGCCTTACAATTCCACCTCCGTAATTCCGACCAATGCCGATAACCGACTCGGGAGGCAATTTAGAGGCCCTTTTGGGGTTTGAAGCTCCCCGAAATTTACATAGACCCTATTGGGACCCCCGTGAAGGCACTCGTCCAAAAAAATCACCCTGCCCGAAAATATTCCGATTTACCCGTTTTCGTGGACTATTACTCACGCCCCCGGCTAGTCCCGTGGCCCGGAGTCGGATCTTGCCGAAAAAAATTTTTGGGGCCTCCTTGGGCAATATGGGGCCCTTTGGAACCTTAACATGCCCCAAAATAGGGCACTAGATGCCTTCCAATCCCACCTCCGAATTCCGACCAATACCTATAACCGACTCGGGAGGCTATTTAGAGGCCCTTTAGGAGCTTGAAGCCCCCCAAAATTTACAATGACCCTATTAGGACCCCCGGGAAAACACCCGTAAAAAAACCACCCTGCCCGAAAATGTTCTAAATTACAGATTTTCGTGGACTATTACTCATGCCCCGGCCACGTCCCGGGGCCCGGAGTCAGATCATGCCAAAAACATTATTAGGTCCTCCTTTGGCCATATGGGGCCCTTTGGAACCTTAACATGCCCAAAAATCGGGCACCGGATGCCTTCCAATCCCACCTCCGTAATTCCGACCAACACCGATAACTTACTCGGGAGGCAATTTAGAGGCCCTTTTGTAGCTTGAAGCCCCGCGAAATTTACAGAGACCCTATTGGGACCCCCGGGAAGGCACCCATCAAAAAAAATCACCGTGCCCGAAAATATTCAGATTTACCCGTTTTCGTGGACTATTACTCACGCCCCGGCCACGTCCCAGGGCCAGGAGTCGGATCATGCCCAAAAAAATTTTAGGAACTCCTTGGTCCATTTGGGGCCCTTTGGAACCTTAACATTCCCCAAAATCGGGCACCGACTGCCTTCCAATTCCACCTCCGTAATTCCGACCAATACCGATAACCGACTCGGGAGGCAATTTAGAGGCCCTTTTGGGGTTTGAAGCCCCCGAAATTTACAGAGACCCTATTGGGACCCCGGGGAAGGCACCCGTCCAAAAAAATCACCCTGACCGAAATTTACAGAGACCCTATTACTCACGCCCCCGGCCAGTCCCGTGGCCCGGAGTCGGATCTTGCCCAAAAAAAATTTAGGGCCTATTGGGCCATATGAGGCCCTTTGGAACCTTAACATGTCCCAAAATTGGGCACCGGATGCCATCTAATCCCACCTCCGCAATTCCGACCAATATCGATAACCCACTCGGGAGGCCATTAAGAGTCCCTTTTGGGGCTTGACGCCCCCTAAAATTTATAGTGACCCTATTGGGACCCCCGGGAAGGCACCAGTCAAAAAAACTAACCTTGCACGAAAATATTCTGATTTACCGGTTTTCGTGGACTATTACTCACGCCCCGGCCACGTCCCGGGGTCAGGAGTCGGATCATGCCCAAAAATTTATTAGGGCCTCCTTGGGCCATATGGGGCCCTTTGGAACCTTGACATGCCTCAAAACCAGGCACGGATGCCTTCTAATCCCACCTCCGTAATTCCAACCAATACCGATAACCGACTCGGGAGGCCATTTAAAAGACCTTTTGGGGCTTGAAGCCCCCCAAAATTTACAGTGACCCTATTATGACCCCCGGGAAGTCACCCGTCAAAAAAAACAACCCTGCCCGAAAATATTCAGTTTTACCGGTTTTCGTGGACTATTACTCACGCCCCGGCCACGTCCCGGGGCACGGAGTCGGATCATGCCAAATACATTATTAGGTCCTCCTTTGACCATATGGGGCCCTTTGGAACCTTAACATGCCCAAAAATCGGGCACCGAATGCCTTACAATCCCACCTCCATAATTCCGACCAATACAGATAACCGACTCGGGAGGCCATTTAGAGGCCCTTTTGGGGCTTGAAGCCCCCCAAAAATTTACAGTGACACTATTGGGACCCCCGGGAAGGCACCTGTCAAAAAAAACCACCATGCACGAAAATGTTCTGATTTACCCGTGGACTATTACTCACGCCCCAGCCACGTCCAGGGACCCAGAGTCGGATCAGTCCCAAAAAAATTTTAGGACCTCCTTGGTCCATATGGGGCCCTTGGGAACCTTAAAATGCCCCAAAATCGGGCACCGGCTGCTTTCCAATCCCACCTCCGTAATTCTGACCAACACCGATAACTGACTCGGAAGGCCATTTAGAGGCCCTTTAGGGGCTTGAAGCCCCCCAAAATTTACAGTTACCCTATAGGGACCCCCGGGAAAGCACACGTCAAAAAAAAACCACCCTACCCGGAAAAGTTCTAATTTACCGGTTTTCGTGGACTATTACTCACGCCCCATCCACATTCCGGGGCCCGGAGTCGGATCATGCCCAAAAAAATTTAAGGGCCTCCTTGGGCCATATGGGGCCCTTTGGAACCTTAACATGCCCCAAAATCGGGCACCGGATGCCTTACAATCCTACCTCCGTAATTCCGACCAATACCGATAACCTAATCGGGAGGCCATTTAGAGGCCCTTTTGGGGCTTCAAGCCCCCCAAAATTTACAGTGACCCTATTGGGAACCCCGGGCAGGCACCCATAAAAAAAACCACCCTGCACGAAAATGTTCTGATTTTCTCGTGGACTATTACTCACGCCCCGGCCACGTCCATGGGCCTTGAGTCGGATCATGCCCAAAAAATTTTTAAGGCCTCCTTGGGCCATATGGGGCCCTTTGGAACCTTAACATGCCCCAAAACCGGGCACGGATAACTTATAATCCCATGTCCGTAATTCCAACCAATACCCACAACCGACTCGGGAGGCCATTTAGAGGCCCTTTTGGGGCTTGAAGCCCCCCAAAAATTTACAGTGACCATATTGTGACCCCCGTCAAAAAAAACCACCTTGCCCGAAAATGTTCAGATTTACCGGTTTTCGTGGACTATTACTCACGCCACGGCCACGTCCCGGGGCCCGGAGGTGGATCATGCCCAAAAATTTTTTAGGACCTCCTTGGTCCATATGGGGCCCTTTGGAACCTTAACATGCCCCAAAATCGGGCACCGGCTGCCTTCCAATCCCACTTCCGTAATTCCGACCAATACCGAAAACCGACTCGGGAGGCAATTTAGAGGCCCTTTAGGGGCTTGAAGCCCCCCAAAATTTACAGTGACCCTATGTGGACCCCGGGAAAGCACACGTCAAAAAAACCACCCTGCCCGAAAATATTCTAATTTACCGGTTTTCGTGGACTATTACTCACGCCCCATCCACATCCTGGGGCCCGGAGTCGGATCATGCTAGAAAAAAATTTAGGGCCTCCTTAGGCCATATGGGGCCCTTCGGAACCTTAACATGCCCCAAAATCGGCCACCGGATGTCTTACAAGTCCACCTCCGTAATTCCGACCAATACCGATAACCGACTTGGGAGGCAATTTAGAGGCCCTTTTGGGGTTTGAACTTTCCCGAAATTTACATAGACCCTATTGGGACCCCCGGGAAGGCACTCGTCCAAAAAATCACACTGCCCGAAAATATTCCGATTTACCTGTTTTCGTGGACTATAACTCACGCCCCCGGCTAGTCCCGTGGCCCGGAGTCGGATCTTCCCGAAAAAAAATTTTGGGGCCTCCTTGGGCAATATGGGGCCCTTTGGAGGACATTTAGAGACCCTTTAGGGGCTCGAAGCCCCCCAAAATTTACAATGACCCTATTAGGACCCCCGGGAAAGCACCCGTAAAAAAAACCACCCTGCCCGAAAATGTTCTAATTTACAGATTTTCGTGGACTATTACTCACGCCCCGGCAACGTCCCGGGGCCCGGAGTCGGATCATGCCAAAAACATTATTAGGTCCTCCTTTGGCCATATGGGGCCCTTTGGAACCTTAACATGCCCAAAAATCGGGCACCGGATGCCTTCCAATCTCACCTCCGTAATTCCGACCAATACCGATAACCGACTCGGGAGGCAATTTAGAGGCCCTTTTGGGGCTTGAAGCCCCGCGAAATTTACAGAGACCCTATTGGGACCCCCGGGAAGGCACCCATCAAAAAAAATCACCGTGCCCGAAAATATTCCGATTTACCCGTTTTCGTGGACTATTACTCACTCCCCGGCCACGTCCCAGGGCCAGGAGTCGGATCATGCCCAAAAAATTTTTAGGAACTCCTTTGTCCATATGGGGCCCTTTGGAACCTTAACATTCCCCAAAATCGGGCACCGGCTGCCTTCCAATTCCACCTCCGTAATTCCGACCAATACCGATAACCGACTCGGGAGGCAATTTAGAGGCCCTTTTGGGGTTTGAAGCCCCCCGAAATTTACAGAGACCTTATTGGGACCCCCGGGAAGGCACCCGTCCAAAAAAATCACCCTGCCCGAAAATATTCCGATTTACCCATTTTCGTGGACTATTACTCACGCCCCCGGCCAGTCCCGTGGCCCGGAGTCGGATCTTGCCCAAAAAAATTTTAGGGCCTATTGGGCCATATGAGGCCCTTTGGAACCTTAACATGTCCCAAAATCGGGCACCGGATGCCTTCTAATCCCACCTCCGTAATTCCGACCAATATCGATAACCGACTCGGGAGGCCATTAAGAGGCCCTTTTGGGGCTTGAAGCCCCCCAAAATTTACAATGACCCTATTAGGACCCCCGGGAAAGCACCCGTAAAAAAAACCACCCTGCCCGAAAATGTTCTAATTTACAGATTTTCGTGGACTATTACTCATGCCCCGGCCACGTCCCGGGGCCCGGAGTCGGATCATGCCAAAAACATTATTAGGTCCTCCTTTGGCCATATGGGGCCCTTTGGAACCTTAACATGCCCAAAAATCGGGCACCGGATGCCTTCCAATCCCACCTCCGTAATTCCGACCAATACCGATAACTTACTCGGGAGGCAATTTAGAGGCCCTTTTGGGGCTTGAAGCCCCGCGAAATTTACAGAGACCCTATTAGGACCCCCGGGAAGGCACCCATCAAAAAAAATCACCGTGCCCGAAAATATTCAGATTTACCCGTTTTCGTGGACTATTACTCACGCCCCGGCCACGTCCAAGGGCCAGGAGTCGGATCATGCCCAAAAAAATTTTAGGAACTCCTTGGTCCATATGGGGCCCTTTGGAACCTTAACATTCCCCAAAATCGGGCACCGGCTGCCTTCCAATTCCACCTCCGTAATTCCGACCAATACCGATAACAGACTCGGGAGGCAATTTAGAGGCCCTTTTGGGGTTTGAAGCCCCCGAAATTTACAGAGACCCTATTGGGACCCCGGGGAAGGCACCCGTCCAAAAAAATCACCCTGACCGAAAATATTCCGATTTACCCGTTTTCGTGGACTATTACTCACGCCCCCGGCCAGTCCCGTGGCCCGGAGTCGGATCTTGCCCAAAAAAATTTAGGGCCTATTGGGCCATATGAGGCCCTTTGGAACCTTAACATGTCCCAAAATTGGGCACCGGATGCCATCTAATCCCACCTCCGCAATTCCGACTAATATCGATAACCCACTCGGGAGGCCATTAAGAGGCCCTTTTGGGGCTTGAAGCCCCCCAAAATTTACAGTGATCCTATTGGGACCCCCGGGAAGGCACCAGTCAAAAAAACTAACCTTGCACGAAAATGTTCTGATTTACCGGTTTTCGTGGACTATTACTCACGTCCCGGCCACGTCCCGGGGTCAGGAGTGGGATCATGCCCAAAAATTTATTAGGGCCTCCTTGGGCCATATGGGGCCCTTTGGAACCTTGACATGCCTCAAAACCAGGCACGGATGCCTTCTAATCCCACCTCCATAATTCCAACCAATACCGATAACCGACTCGGGAGGCCATTTAAAAGACCTTTTGGGGCTTGAAGCCCCCCAAAATTTACAGTGACCCTATTATGACCCCCGGGAAGTCACCCGTCAAAAAAAACAACCCTTCCCGAAAATGTTCAGATTTACCGATTTTCGTGGACTATTACTCACGCCCCGGCCACGTCCCGGTGCCCGGAGTCGGATCATGCCAAATACATTATTAGGTCCTCCTTTGACCATATGGGGCCCTTTGGAACCTTAACATGTCCAAAAATCGGGCACCGGATGCCTTACAATCCCACCTCCTTAATTCCGACCAATACAGATAACCGACTCGGGAGGCCATTTAGAGGCCCTTTTGGGGCTTGAAGCCCCCCAAATATTTACAGTGACACTATTAGGACCCCCGGGAAGGCACCTGTCAAAAAAAACCACCATGCACGAAAATGTTCTGATTTACCCGTGGACTATTACTCACGCCCCAGCCACGTCCAGGGACCCAGAGTCGGATCATGCCCAAAAAAATTTTAGGACCTCCTTGGTCCATATGGGGCCCTTGGGAACCTTAAAATGCCCCAAAATCGGGCACCGGCTGCTTTCCAATCCCACCTCCGTAATTCTGACCAACACCGATAACTGACTCGGAAGGCCATTTAGAGGCCCTTTAGGGGCTTGAAGCCCCCCAAAATTTACAGTGACCCTATTGGGACCCCCGGGAAAGCACACGTCAAAAAAAAACCACCCTACCCGGAAAAGTTCTAATTTACCGGTTTTCGTGGACTATTACTCACGCCCCATCCACATTCCGGGGCCCGGAGTCGGATCATGCCCAAAAAAATTTAAGGGCCTCCTTGGGCCATATGGGGCCCTTTGAAACCTTAACATGCCCCAAAATCGGGCACCGGATGCCTTACAATCCTACCTCCGTAATTCCGACCAATACCGATAACCTAATCGGGAGGCCATTTAGAGGCCCTTTTGGGGCTTCAAGCCCCCCAAAATTTACAGTGACCCTATTGGGAACCCCGGGCAGGCACCCATAAAAAAAACCACCCTGCACGAAAATGTTCTGATTTTCTCGTGGACTATTACTCACGCCCCGGCCACGTCCATGGGCCCTGAGTCGGATCATGCCCAAAAAAATTTTAGGGCCTCCTTGGGCCATATGGGGCCCTTTGGAACCTTAACATGCCCCAAAACCGGGCACGGATGCCTTATAATCCCACCTCCGTAATTCTAACCAATACCCACAACCGACTCGGGAGGCCATTTAGAGGCCCTTTTGGGGCTTGAAGCCCCCCAAAAATTTACAGTGACCATATTGTGACCCCCGTCAAAAAAAACCACCCTGCCCGAAAATGTTCTGATTTACCGGTTTTCGTGGACTATTACTCACGCCACGGCCACGTCCCGGGGCCCGGAGGTGGATCATGCCCAAAAATTTTTTAGGACCTCCTTGGTCCATATGGGGCCCTTTGGAACCTTAACATGCCCCAAAATCGGGCACCGGCTGCCTTCCAATCCCACCTCCGTAATTCCGACCAATACCGAAAACCGACTCGGGAGGAAATTTAGAGGCCCTTTAGGGGCTTGAAGCCCCCCAAAATTTACAGTGACCCTATGTGGACCCCGAGAAAGCACACGTCAAAAAAACCACCCTGCCCGAAAATATTCTAATTTACCGGTTTTCGTGGACTATTACTCACGCCACATCCACATCCTGGGGCCCGGAGTCGGATCATGCTAGAAAAAAATTTAGGGCCTCCTTAGGCCATATGGGGCCCTTTGGAACCTTAACATGCCCCAAAATCGGCCACCGGATGCCTTACAATTCCACCTCCGTAATTCCGACATACCGATAACCGACTTGGGAGGCAATTTAGAGGCCCTTTTGGGGTTTGAACTTTCCCGAAATTTACATAGACCCTATTGGGACCCTCGGGAAGGCACTCGTCCAAAAAATCACCCTGCCCGAAAATATTCTGATTTACATGTTTTCGTGGACTATTACTCACGCCCCCGGCTAGTCCCGTGGCCCGGAGTCGGATCTTGCCGAAAAAAATTTTTGGGGCCTCCTTGGGCAATATGGGGCCCTTTAGAATCTTAACATGCCCCAAAATAGGCCACAAGATGCCTTCCAATCCCACCTCCGAATTCCGACCAATACCGATAACCGACTCGGGAGGACATTTAGAGACCCTTTAGGGGCTTGAAGCCCCCCAAAATTTACAATGACCCTATTAGGACCCCCGGGAAAGCACCCATAAAAAAAAACACCCTGCCCGAAAATGTTCTAATTTACAGATTTTCGTGGACTATTACTCACGCCCCGGCAACGTCCCGGGGCCCGGAGTCGGATCATGCCAAAAACATTATTAGGTCCTCCTTTGGCCATATGGGGCCCTTTGGAACCTTAACATGCCCAAAAATCGGGCACCGGATGCCTTCCAATCTCACCTCCGTAATTCCGACCAATACCGATAACCGACTCGGGAGGCAATTTAGAGGCCCTTTTGGGGCTTGAAGCCCCGCGAAATTTACAGAGACCCTATTGGGACCCCCGGGAAGGCACCCATCAAAAAAAATCACCGTGCCCGAAAATATTCCGATTTACCCGTTTTCGTGGACTATTACTCACTCCCCGGCCACGTCCCAGGGCCAGGAGTCGGATCATGCCCAAAAATTTTTTAGGAACTCCTTGGTCCATATGGGGCCCTTTGGAACCTTAACATTCCCCAAAATCGGGCACCGTCTGCCTTCCAATTCCACCTCCGTAATTCCGACCAATACCGATAACCGACTCGGGAGGCAATTTAGAGGCCCTTTTGGGGTTTGAAGCCCCCCGAAATTTACAGAGACCTTATTGGGACCCCCGGGAAGGCACCCGTCCAAAAAAATCACCCTGCCCGAAAATATTCCTATTTACCCATTTTCGTGGACTATTACTCACGCCCCCGGCCAGTCCCGTGGCCCGGAGTCGGATCTTGCCCAAAAAAATTTTAGGGCCTATTGGGTCATATGAGGCCCTTTGGAACCTTAACATGTCCCAAAATCGGGCACCGGACGCCTTCTAATCCCACCTCCGTAATTCCGACCAATATCGATAACCGACTCGGGAGGCCATTAAGAGGCCCTTTTGGGGCTAGAAGCCCCCCAAAAATTTACAGTGACCCTATTGGGACCCCCGAGAAGGCACCCGTCAAAAAAAACCACCCTGCACGAAAATGTTCTGATTTACCTGTTTTCGTGGACCATTACTCACGCCCGGCCACGTCCTGGGGCCCATTGTCGGATCATGCCCAAAAATTTTTAGGGCCTCCTTGGGCCATATGGGGCCCTTTGGAACCTTAACATGCCCCAAAATCGGGCACCAGATGCCTTACAATCCCACCTCCGTAATTGCGACCAATACCGATAACCGACTCGGGAGGCGATTTAGAGGCCTTTTTGGGGCTTGAAGCCCCCCGAAATTTACAGAGACCCTATTGGGACCCCCGGGAAGGCACCCGTCCAAAAAAATCACCCTGCCCGAAAATATTCCAATTTACCCGTTTTCGTGGACTATTACTCACGCCCGGCCACGTCCTGGGGCCCATAGTCAGATCATGCCCAAAAAAATTTTAGGTCCTCCTTGGGCCATATGGGGCCCTTTGGAACCTTAACATGCCCCTAAACAGGGCACAGATGCCTTCTAATCCCACCTCCGTAATTCCGACCAATACCGATAACAGACTCGGGAGGCCATTTAGAGGCCCTTTTGGGGCTTGAAGCCCCCCAAAATTTACAGTGACCCTATTGGGACCCCTGGGAAGTCACCCGTCAAAAAAAACCACCCTGCCCGAAAATGTTCTGATTTACCTGTTTTCGTGGACTATTATTCATGCCCCGGCCACGTCCAAGGGTACGGAGTCGGATCATGCCCAAATTATTTTTAGGACCTCCTTGGTCCATATGGGGCCCTTTGGAACCTTAAAATGCCCCAAAACCGGACACCGGCTGCCTTTTAATCCCACCTTCGTAATTCCGACCAACACCGATAACCGACTCGTGAGGCCATTTAGAGGCCCTTTAGGGGCTTGAAACCCCCCAAAATTTACTGTGACCCTATTGGGACCCCAGGGAAAGCACACGTCAAAAAAAAACCACCCTGCCCGAAAATGTTCTAATTTACAGATTTTGGTGGACTATTACAGTATTACTCACGCCCCGGCCAAATTCCGGGGTCCAGAGTCGGATCATACCCAAAAAAAATTTAGGGCCTCCTTGGACCATATGGGGCCCTTTGGAACCTTAACATGCCCCAAAATCGGGCACCGGATGCTTTCCAATCCCACCTCCGTAATTCTGACCAATACTGATAACCAACTCGGGAGGCCATTTAGCGGCCCTTTTGGCGAATGAAGCCCCCAAAATTTACAGAGACCCTATTGGGACCCCCGGAACGGCACCCTGCCCGAAAATGTTCCGATTTACCCGTTTTCGTGGACTATTACTCACGCTCGGCCACGTCATGGGGCCCAGAGTCGGATCTTGCCAAAAAAAAATTTTGGGCCTCGTTGGGCCATATGAGGCCCTTTGGAACCTTAACATGCCCCAAAACCAGGCACCGAATGCCTTCTAATCCCACCTCCGTAATTCCGACCAATACCGATAACTGAGTCGGGAGGCCATTTAGAGGCCCTATTGGGGCTTGAAGCCCCTAAAATTTATAGTGACCCTTTTTTGACCCCCGGGAAGGCACCCGTAAAAAAAAAACCACCCTGCCAAAAATTGTTCTGATTTACCGGTTTTCGTGGACTCTTACTCACGCCCCGGCCACGTCTCAGGTTCCGGAGTCGGATCATGCCCAAAATTTTATAGGGCCTCCTTGGGCCATATGGGGACCTTTGGAACCTTAACAAGCCCAAAAATCGGGCACCGGATGCCTTCCAATCCCACATCCGTAATTCCGACTAATATCGATAATCGACTCGGGAGACCATTTAGAATCCCTTTAGGGGCTTGAAGCCCCCCGAAATTTACAGAGACCCTATAAGGACCCCCGGGAAGGCACCCGTCCAAAAAAATTACCCTGCCCGAAAATGATCCGATTTACCCGTTTTCGTTGACTATTACTCACGCCCCGTCCACGTCCCGGGGCCCGGAGTCGGATCTTACCCAAAAAGATTTTTGGGCCTCCTTGGGCCATGTAAGGCCCTTTGGAACCTTAACTTGCCCAAAAACCGGTCACCAGATGCCTTCCAATCCCACCTCCGTAATTCTGACCAATACCGATAACCGACTCGTGAGGCCATTTAAATGCCCTTTTGGCGCTTGAAGCCCCCCAATATTTACATTGACCCTATTGGGACCCCCAGAAAGGCACCCTGCCCGAAAATATTCCGATTTACCCGTTTTCGTAGACTATTATTCACCCCCGGCCACATCCTGGGGCCCAGAGTCGGATCTTCCCCAAAAATAAAATTGCGCCTCCTTGGGCCATATGAGGCCCTTTGATACCTTAACATGCCCCAAAACCGGGCACCAGATGCTTTCTAATCCCACCTCCGTATTTCCGACCAATACCGATAACCGACCTAGGAGGCCATTTAGAGGCCCTTTTCGGGCTTGAAGCCCCCCAAAATTTACAGTGACCCTATTGTGACCCCCGGGAAGGCAACCGTCAATAAAAACCACCCTGCCCGAAAATGTTCTGATTTACCCGTTTTCGTGGACTATTACTCATGCCCCGGCCACGTCCCGACGCGGACTCGGATCTTGCCCAAAATTTTTTTTGGGCCTTCTTGGGCCATATGAGGCCCTTTGGAACCTTAACATGACCCAAAATCGGGCACCGGATTCCTTCTAATCCCACCTCCGTAATTCCGACCAATACCGATAACCGACTCGGGAGGTGATTTAAAGGCCCTTTTTGGGATTGAAGCCCCCCAAAATTTACAGTGCCCCTAGCGGGACCCCCGGGAAGGCACCCATCAAAAAATAACCCAGCCCGAAAATGTTCTGATTTACCGGTTTCGTGGACTATTACTCACGCCCCGGCCACGTCCCAGGGCTCGGAGTCGGATCGTGCGCAAAATTGTTTTAGGGCCTCCTTGGGCCATATGGGGCCCTTTGGAACCTTAACATGCCCCAAAATCGGGCACCGGATGCCTTACAACCCCAGCTCCGTAATTCCGACCAATACCGATAACTGACTCGGGAGGCAATTTAGAGGCCCTTTTGGGGCTTGAAGCCCCCGAAATTTACAGAGACCCTATTGGGACCCCCGGGAAGGCACCTGTCCAAAAAAATCACCCTGTCCGAAAATATTCCGATTTACCCGTTTTCGTGGACTATTACTCACTCCCCCGGCCAGTCCCGTGGCCCAGAGTCGGATCTTGCCCAAAAATTTTGTTGGGCCTATTGGGCCATATGAGGCCCTTTGGAACCTTAACATACCCCAAAATCGGGCACCGGATGCCTTCTAATCCCACCTCATTAATTCCGACCAATACCGATAACCGACTCGGGAGTCCATTTAGAGGCCCTTTTGGGGCTTGAAGCCTCCCAAAAATTTACAGTGACCCTATTGGGACCCCCGAGAAGGCACCCGTCAAATAAAACCACCCCGCACGAAAATATTCTGATTTACCGTTTTTCGTGGACTATTACTCACGCCCCGGCCACGTCCCGGGGCCCGGAGTCGCATCAAGCCCAAAAAAATTTTAGGGCCTCCTTGGGCCATATGGGGCCCTTTGGAACCTTAACATGCCCCAAAACCGGGCACGGATGCCTTCTAATCCCCCCTCTGTAATTCCGACTAATACCGATAACCGACTCGGGAGGCCATTTAGAGGCCTTTTTGGGGCTTGAAGCCCCCCCAAATTTACAGTGACCCTATTGGGACCCCCGGGAAGGCACCTGTCAAAAAAACCACCCTGCACGAAAATATTCTGATTTACCGGTTTTCATGGACTATTACTCTCGCCCCGGCCACGTCCCGGGGCCGGGAGTCGGATGATGCCCAAAAAAATTTTAGGCGTCCTTGGACCATATGGGGACCTTTGGAACCTTAACATGCCCCAAAATCGGGCACCGGATGCTTTCCAATCCCACCTCCGTAATTCTGACCAATACTGATAACCAACTCGGGAGGCCATTTAGAGGCCCTTTTGGCACTTGACGCCCCCCAAAATTTACAGAGACCCTATTGGGACCCCCGGAAAGGCACCCTGCCCGAAAATGTTCCGATTTACCCGTTTTCGTGGACTATCACTTACGCCCCCGGGCCAGGAGTCGGATCTTGCCCAAAAAAAAATTTGGGCCTCCTTGGGCCATATGAGGCCCTTTGGAACCTTAACATGCCCCAAAACCAGGCACCGGATGCCTTCTAATCCCACCTCCGTAATTCCGACCAATACCGATAACCGAGTCGGGAGGCCATTTAGAGGCCCTTTTGGGGCTTGAAGCCCCCAAAAATTTATAGTGAACCTATTGTGACCCCCGGGAAGGCACCCGTCAAAAAAAACCACCCTGCCCAAAAATGTTCTGATTTACCGGTTTTCGTGGACTATTACTGACGCTCCGGCCACATCCCGGGGTCCGGAGTCGGATCATGCCCAAAAATTTTTAGGGCCTCCTTGGGCCATATGGGGACCTTTGGAACCTTAACAAGCCCAAAAATCGAGTACCGGATGCCTTCCAATCCCACCTCCGTAATTCCGACCAATACCGATAACCGACTCTGGAGACCATTTAGAGGCCCTTTAGGGGCTTGAAGCCCCCCGAAATTTACAGAGACCCTATTGGGACCCCCGGGAAGGCACCCGTCAAAAAAAATTACCCTGCCCGAAAATATTCCGATTTACCCGTTTTCGTGGACTATTACTCACGCCCCGGCCACGTCGCGGGGCCTAGAGTCGGATCTTGCCCACAATTTTTTTTGGGCCTCCTTGGGCCATATGAGGCCCTTTAGAACCTTAACATGCCCCAAAACCGGGCACCGGATGCCTTCCAATCCCACCTCCGTCATTCTGACCAATACCGATAACCGACTCGGGAGGCCATTTAGAGGCCCTTTTGGCTCTTGAAAACCCCAAAATTTACAGAGACCCTATTGGGACCCCCAGAAAGGCACCCTGCCCGAGAATGGTTCTTGGCAGTATTCTGTTATGTTATGATCGGGTCGTGCACGTACCATCTGGCGGTTCGCCACCTTCTGTTTTAGGGAGCATATGCTCTTGGGTGGCCCCGATATGGGCACGCCACCTTCCGTTGTGAGGGAAATTGTCCTCGGGTGGCTACCTTCTGTTTATTATAATGATGATGATTCTATGTTTGGGGAGACGTCCCTTTTGTTGTACTCGCCAAGATACCAAAATGAAAGATATCTGTAAATGAGAATGATAAAGGCGGAAACCTATGGTGTTCCTATGAGGATGTCAGTATGTGTCATTTGTAACTCTTATCTCCTGCTATATACGGAGTGTATATATATGACTGCTCATATGTGTTTATATGAAAATGTGACGTTATATGAAGTTATATGAAGTTATGTGAAGTATGAAGAATTGTGTGAAATGCCAGTGTGATATGATCATGGTTATGTTTCTTCATGACTTGATGTATGTTAAATATATCTTCTTATATGATTATCTGAATGACGGGTGTTGTTCGGAAATATAAGTCATCCGAAAGTTTATAATTAAGATATTGTAATGAAAAGTGGAAAGAAAACTGTCTCCCTGGCTTGGAGTTATGAACTGAACTGGTGAATGGGCAAGTTACGGGTGGAGGAAATGTTTCTTCTCTATGAATGGACCGAGATGGTCGAATGTTAACGAAAGATGATGAAAGTTATGTTCTGTTATGTCCCGTCCAAAGCCCGTACTTGCCAACGATTTGAGCTCTGTGATTGGTCCTTGCCAGAAGATTGTTCTAGGTAAAAGTAATGATCTTTGATTAAGTATTTCCGAACAATTACCAGAATGATGTGATATGTGCCTGTGTGTGAAAAACGTTTTCAAACTAAAACCGTTTTTACGAGCTGGAGTAAAATTACGAGTTTTCTCTAATTTTTTTGTGAAAGAAGCTCAGGTTAAGAAAGAGGGCTCAGGATCGACCCATGGAAAGGAAATCGTTTAGGTGGATTTCATGAAGTGTTGACCGATGTTATTAGGAACATTTATAAGGTCATTGTTGTGATAAATAAGGATATTGTATTCATTGTGGGCCCTAACCCACAGATTTAAAGATTCGCTGCCGCTGATTGTTATTCAACTATGAGCCAGTTAAGGCTAATCATGTTTCATTAATGACCCCCATTTTCGGGGCGTTACAAATTTGTACTCTTTTAGTCCCGCAAACCAAGGGAGAACATGAAAAGAGATGAAGACTCCATTAATGAACCAAGGTTTATTAGAGAGTAGGTTGTGCTTACATTTTTCATTAGGGCATTTCTGAATAAAAACATAATTGCCAATTGTTTTTAGAGAGCAATCACTTTGAAATTTCCATAACTTTTTTTAGATGAAGTTCGATGTATTCCTTCTTGAATGGATGTTCAACCGCCTTGAAAACAACTGCAAATTGCCAGTTCTTGAGAGAGAGATTTCTGAACAAGAGCTTTTAGGGTTGGATTGATGATTTTGGATTAAAGGCGGGAGGAGAGAAGGGATGTGAAATGGGAATGGATGGAGAAGGGAAGGGGTACAGAGGCAATAGAGGGCTGGAGATGCCGAACATGTTGATTTATTTTGGTTGGGATGGCTTGTAAGGGCATAAAGCCCCCTTGAGAAAAAGCTCCGGATGAAGCTCGAATGAATGACAATGTCGGAAGACTCCCTGTACTCGACATTTGGAATACATGTTTTTTTGGTTTTTCTAAGTTAAATCCCTAAGCTTTTTGATATTCTAAGCCATGCTCATGGTTATACAGAGTTCTCAGTTGTACATTTATTCTAATCCTTGTTAATCATAAGTAACCTTTGACAGGTCATATTAGTGAAGAACGTTAGATCAATCATAATCGGTGTTAGTTATTATTGAACTTTGAAATAAAAAACGGAAAAAAGAAACTGGAAAATCATAAATGGTGTTGAAATCCCTTCATTAAAATGGGAGACTCCTCCTTATAACTAATATCATTTATGACTTCTTTCTTTTTTCATTAGTCTATTTCAAATTCAAATAATTATTAACATCATTTATTATTAATCATTGTCTATCATTAATACGACCTACCAAAGGTTACTTATGATTAACAATTATTAAAATAGGGGGAAAACTGAGAATTCTGTATAACATGGACATATGGTAGAATATCAAAATGTACAAGGGTATAACTTATGTTTTTTTGCCTATGTTTTACTACTACACACATAATCCCTATACATCATTTTTGCATAACCAATCAAAGATTAAAATCTTCATTTGGCAAGTTGTCCAAGACAAAATCCTTCACAAAGAATGTGTTTACCATAAACACATAACCAATAACCCTCATTGCTCCTTCTGTCAAACAAATTCTGAAAACTTCATTCATATTCATACCTCATTACTCTAAGCGTGTCCCGATAATTACTTTATTTGTCGTGGTCACAAAATATGTAATTGGGGTTTTTAAGTATCTGCCATAATTTATTGGTGACTATTTAAACATTACTCTTTAGATCGCCTCAAATACACATTCACAATGTGTAGGTAGCACAAATTCTTAATGCCTACAATGATTTTCTCTAAGATAACCGCTACTTCCATTTGCATTTTTATGCCGCATGAATTTTAGTGTAATCCTAAATTTTTGTGGACGTCGTATGGTAACAATTTGTTTCCAATATAAAGGAACCGGATAATTCTTTTTGGAGTGTTAGGTAACAAAAAGTAAATCATTTTTTTAGCTCCAATGACTTTTCTTAAAGCTGGAGTACATGTCAAAACCTCATTCAAAGTAGTTTTCTTTAAGTACCTAACTAATCTAGAGCCTTTTACAAGTCAATCACCAAGACAATTTATTAGACACTCTTGAGAGAATATAGAGATATGTGCTCTTAAAACACATTTTTAAATATATATAAGTTGATATCTAACAGAAGACTTCGCAGGGAAAAATAATGAAATAGAGATTGTACTTTTGGAGTATAGAGCTTTATCTATGTACTTCGAACTTCACATTGCAAGTGATGTCCTTTACTCCAACACATTTCTCTTAAGAGAGTAAAGTCATTCCCCAAAATACCACAACCTCTTAATTGTGGAATATTAATATTTACCACTACACCAAGTGTTTCATGCCTCATTCCATGTACTTTTTTCTTTTCCGACATTGGCCTTTCATCGCAAGTATTTGGTGTGGGGCCTATTCGCTAAAGATTTATCTCAAAGGCAAGGCACTTAGGGAGCGTTTAGTTGGAAGAAGGGAAAGAGAAAGGAATAAAAAAAGGGTTAGCTAAGCAAAGGAAAGTCAAACCCTCACAGGTTCCGAAAAGGTTATGAAATAGCTTAGCGCCATCTAAGGTACGTAGTAACTCGACTATAAAGGAGAGGAAGATTTTACTGAAAATTTTGTTTGGTAAAATAAGGGGAATAGGTTTAAAAAATATTTCTTCCAACCACTCTCTCTCTCTCTTCCTCTTTTCTGGCGGCCACAAGACTCACATCGCTCACCAGCGTGCTCTCCTCCCTTTCTCCCGGCGTCTTCTCCTCTCCCCTCGCTCTTCGGCGCGCCTCCTTTCCTCTTTTCCGGCAGCCAGGAGTTCTAGGTAAGGTTGGTGGTTTATTTGTGGCTTTTTCCGACAATGGCAGTGATGGAAATTTCGAAGAGAGAAACGACGTGAAGAGGCGTTGAATTGCGGATCTTCTCTCTCCAATGTTGTAAGGTAAGGTTGGTGGTTCGGAAAACGCCACTTTTTAAAGTATAGAGGTAGAGGTAAATGAATGATGGTGGTTCAAGAGTCGACAATGGTTATTAAAGATGTGTTGGAAGCTTTGGCAGATTCAGGGTTTGGGGTAGGGTGGGAGTGGTTTAGAGTGTGGGGCGGTTTTGATGGTGGTGAGGGGTGGAGACAACCTTGTTGAACAATGGTGAAGGTGTACGTCGGTGGGGAAAGGGTGGCTAGGTGGTTTTTGTGGTTGTGTGGAGGTGGTAAGGTGGTTGTTGTGGTAGGATTGTGGTGATGAAGTGGTGGTCAAGTTTGGTCAATTGTTGTTTTGATGTAGAGGGATTTGTAAGAATCCAAAACATTAGGTAGGGGTGGGAAATCACTATAGATGAGTTTGGAGGGTTAACTAAAACTAAAATTGCGTAAAGGAAAAGAAAAAAATATCAAACAAACAAGGAAAACCCAAGGTTTCATAACCTTTCCCTTTCTTAATGATCCTATCCAAACCCCCCTTATTTTGCTAAATTTCTTTTCAGATTTCACACAAATTGCAGTGAGCAGAAGCAGATGCAAAAATATCCACGTCACCGTGCCAATTGAGAAAAAAGAATTACAGAACCACAATAACAGCTCCAAATTTCCAGTTCCATCAGGACATATCAGCGCATAGATTAAGGAGTAAACAGTTGTTGCTGACAATCTTGTATTTCGGCACTTAAGCGCTAAAGATTTATCTCAAAGCCAGGCACATGTTTTGCAAAATTTCTTGACATTTCACACTAATTACAGTGTGTAGGAGCAGACGCATATATGCATACCAATTGGGCAAAATAATTGTACAGCTCAAACTGCGCCTAAACTGAGGACTGACCAAAGGCAAACTTGAAATTCACATTCAACTCTTGCAAAATTGTACAAAGTTTATGCATACTTAGATGTATTTCAGTCCTGAGATGTATTGTTGTCTTGATATTAGATATTGAGCCAAGGAATAAATAACTCCCAAAAGCCCTAATATTTTCACCTTGATAACATCTGTGATTATGATAGCTGGTAGATTGAGAGGCAAAGTCAGCAAAGGCGCCATGTCCTTCTGCTTCACATAGCTCCAAACAAACAGGTTAAAAAGAATATGGCTCGGGAATGTCAATATCAGGAGAGCCACGTTTTTCACTGCAAAAAACCAGTCTGGTCCACCAATCTCCAGCCCCCAACCAGCATTTCCATGCCACACTTCTTCCCATATGCTATGTAGGGAAGTTAGGGCTAGATAGGATGAAATAACAGCAGCAACAGGAAAATATCGTTGTTTGTCACCGAACCCAGCAACAAAATCAGAATCCTGATTGAGTAGCAGCAAGATGGGAGCCAACAAGAAGATAGCCCGATTTGATCCCCCAGTGAGGTTAACATTCAAGATCAAGCATATTGCAAAGCACAAAACGGTTGCAACATTACCAACTGCCGGCATCCAGGCTCCCTCGGCAGCCATCCTCTTAACAGTGAATGTAGGCACCATGGAAGCTCTACGCAGCTGCAAAAATCTCAGTTTGGCAGGGAAATTTGCCAGATTGTTTTGACCAGATTGACCCTGCTTGGAACCACCCCTTTCAAGAGCTATATCCCGTATTAATGAAGTAAGCTCAAACTTCACTTCCAATGCGATAAGCATAAATATAGCAGCATATAATCCAAGGAGCGAAGTCCTTGCACCCTCAACAGCCAATATTGCAGTTAGTCTCTGTTCTTCTTCGGTGATATCTCCACCATCTATGAGGGTTTTAATTCTAACCTGACCTTCTAACAAGTAGGTCACAGGGAAAAGTGCAACAAGGAGAGCAAAAACCCATGGCAAACCTTTTGTACTAGAAGCAGATGGAAAATGTGTGAAGACGACAAACAGAGAGGTGCAGATCATAGTTAAAACAATAAGAGCTTGCAGGACGACAGCCTGAGGGAAGAACTCAAAAGATACGTAGACACCCACTGCAATACCAACTGCAATGGAATAAAAGGTTCTTAGCTCAACAATATACTTGATAGGGATCAGTGAAGTTGTTGCAGCAAGTGTGAGCAAGATAGCCGCGATAAGGAGCCAAGACGGCCATGTAGGTCTCGACACCATAAATCCGTAGATGGAAATGTCATCTCCAGTCTGATGAGCAGCTTTAATGAGGTCAGAGTGATAAGTCCATGAAAATGGAACGGGTGGCTGCAGCAAGACAAAGAGAAATCCAGTTGCTACCACCAGTAGTAAGCACCTTTTAGCAATCTACATGAAGCACATAGTCATTAGATTATTGCCCATCAGCATGACACCAATCTCCCAAATAAAATTAACATGTTAATGATTAATTTTAATAAAAACATGCAGAACATCTTGAGTAAAGAATCTTACTCAACTCCAGAACTTCCAATTGTATCATATCTAAGGGAAACAAAGTTATCTGGCTAAAAGCCATGACTCTATATCTCCTTAACTACCCTTCATGTGAAGAAAGAACAGCTAGAAGCATTTGGAGCTTGATTAAGAGCAACAGAATAATTAGTTGAACATTTGATGTTCCGGAAAAGGAAATGCTCTCAACAGATGAAACACTTCGACTGTTGCACTGATCATATATTACAAACTTACAGCATACCCTTTTACTTACATATACAAAATATTATGTTAAGTGTTCTTGGATTAGTCTCGGTATATATTTTTAAAATATCAACTTTTGATAAGCTTTTCTAGTGGATAACTAAAGATACTAATGTTGTTGACAACCATGCAAGTGTCTTGCAGACAGTTGTATCAAGAGATGATGTTTAGTTCACATGACCCTATGGTATTTACCACCTTACCAAGAATTTTTTCCCTTGGAGCTGATTAATCCAAGTCAAACCCAGAGTAAATAGGACTTAGGCTATGTTCTCCTCAGCTTCATTTTTTGTTTTTGTCAACTTAATTTAGTTTTTCACTGAACTTGACTTAATTTTTTGATGAACTTGACTTATTTTTTGAGACTCAGCCTATAAACTTATTTTGCTTAACTTGAATTATTTTTGGTCAACTTAATTTCACGTAACTTGACTTATTTTTGCTCAACTTATTTTCACGTAACTTATTTTTGTGAATCTTATTTTTGTGAAACTTATTTTTGTTGAGCTTAAATTATTTACGCAGAAGAACAGACCTTGATCAGCTGCCAGACAATGATCAAAACAATTTCCAAAACCATAAAGGACAGGCATTGATCTAGGATAAGAAAGGCATGGAACCACCAGACATATCTCTATAGAATTTGGTAATGCATTTACTGGATATAAAGCAATAGGAAAACATTACTTCAACAGATTTATATACACAATTAATTTAGGAAAAGTTTATATGAAAATCAGATGCACATCCTATTTAACATGTCAAACATCATATGGTATCAAGCAAGTACGACTTTCAGGTACAAGTGTTTAACAAATTGTTTCTGAAGCTCCAATACTCTACCAGAATTACCAAGTATCATTATCTTTAACAACTAAGTCATGTTAGAGGATCATCATATCACGTAATAAAGGACTGTACTGACAATCAGTGAAAGTCAAACAAGAACTTCCATTTTCTTAGGCTTGTCCTATTCCTCAAAACATGGTGAAATGAAATGATTAATAAACACACAGATATAGCCAACAGAAACCATATGTAATACTCCCTCCGTCCCATAATATAGTGCTTGTATTCCATTTTGGGTGTCCCAAAATGTTCTTCTTGTTTCCATTTTTAAAAGTGGTCCCCCAAAGTATTTTATTCTAAAATATCCCTTTTCTATGTACTTGTTATTATTATATTTGTCTTTTTCTCCCTACTTTACCTCTTTATATTTGTTGTTTTGTTGTCACAAGTACTTCAATCATTGGTGTTTTGTCTAACCTTAATTTTTGTGAAAAATGAGAAACAAGCACTATATTATGGGACGGAGGGAGTATGTCAAGAAATTATGTACAGGTAACATAAACTGCTTTATACATTACATCTGGGATCTTTTCATTTCCTTCAAACATATCATACCAGCACATGGGAGAAGTGGAGCGCAACTATAGGGATGCAAGCCGACCCCATCAAAATGATGCAGAAACCCAAAAGTAAGCTATCAGTTGGAGGTCTACCATACCACCATTGAAGAGATTCAAAAATGGTTTCACGACAGAACCAGACAGCGAAAGCAACCACACAAGCATGCATATATCCTTGCCAAGGTTTCATCTTTGCGGTTGCCTTTAACTTGTTCCTGCGAATTTCAAAGGGATACAGTTCATTGGTTATCCCCAGAAATACAAAGTTCACTATAAAATATATGGAGAGTGATTAAGAAACAGGGGATACTTATAAAGAAGCAAGGGTGGAGATATGGCCATTAGTAGGACAGCTGAGACCCATACTACAGACTTGGACGTGATGAATAACATTGCTAGCTTCGAAGCATACAAGCAAGTCAAAATCCAGACCGCTTTAGGTCCAATTCTGCAATCCGAAGTAAGCCTCCTTACCAGGCCCAAACCCAGAAAAGTTGTCATCATAACCATGTAACTTGGGTACATCACGTCGTCCTCCAAACCATAATAATATATGCTACTGTAATTAAAGAATCGATTCTCAATGTGACACAGCAGCATTGCATGGATGATTAAAGCAGCCTCAGTCAAAAACTTGAGCTTTGGAGGGAAAAGAGCCAAGCCAGGAGTAGCCATAGCAAGGACAAAACCTGCAACGATGAGCTTACAAAAGGATTTGAGCGACATGCCTGCCAACCATATATTAAGATCCCAGAAATTATGCATCACAAACCACATAACCATCAGGCTCCCAAGCACAACAAAAGCGAAATATGACGGCAAAGACTTCTTTACGAAAAAACGAGCAAGGTAAAATCCAGACACTGAAGGTAGCGGAAGAAGCTGCACATAATGGAAGGAATCAAGTTAACGTAGAGAAATGATAAAATAAATTAAAAACTCGTCATAAGATATGCATAATTCTTTTGATACTTGTTCGTTTCTTAATACCCTTTTCTGCGATCAGAGTAGGAATAAGAATTTTCATCGGGTAAAAGTCTGCAATTCATATACATCTGTTTCATAGACTTGTATGGTAATTAGAAGTTGAGAAATATTGTAAAAATCTATAAGAACCAAGAAAACAAGGAAATAGAAGAGGTAGCTTCTTTATGGAAAAGAAAAGCTCCAAACGAAAGAGGCCCATGAGAAAAGAAACGGCTAAAGTAAGATACAAGCCAATTTTGTTTTGCATTGCTCCCAACCCCACCTTAGTTTGCAAAACTTTTTCAGGCATTCAAGCACTTTCCTATATGCCTTAGATTCTTCTTTTCTGCGCATGTTACTAGAAATAGTTCCAGCATTTGGGGTATATGTGTCACAATATCTAGGTCACAAAGATGCATATGGAAGACAATGAAAAAAGAGCTTAATTTGGATTTGGGATAGATATTAAAACCCATATTCTCTCTTTAATAGTTCTATCACTGAAGCAGACTTTTCATGCCATCTTCAATTAGGTCCCCTAGGAACCCTCTGTTGTTTCCTTTTCCTCCAACTCGTTAGCGCTTTAGAAAGATTGTGGTCACTGAAATTTGTGGAAATAATCACGCTTTTCTTTTTTCCGATATGACGCTCAGCAACCTGATTTCATGAAAAAAATCATTATTCCCTCACTGGCTCATGAAAGAGTCTTGCGCTATTTACCAGTGAGTAGTATTACTGGACAATTACTGGATGGAGCTTTTGGCGGGAAAAGTTTGTCATTTTAGATAATGAAACCAGCAATCCATTCAACTAATAGAAGTGGACGACATGGTCGACAATAAGAAACCTAAAAACCCAAACACCTCATTCTTAGCAAATTAAACCAAAAGGTTCAAGCCCAACCATAAGAATAGTATCTCACCAAAGAACTATTCTATACTGAAGGCAAATCCTTTCCTTTAAGGCTCACGCATCTTCAACATATAGAAACCAATCCAAAAACAAAACCACCTTTTTATGGATAACACTCATAAGTAAGCCAATTGTTATCTATCTAGTAAACATGTTCTAAAAACTTTTGGACATTTTTTTATCACAGAGGGAAAATTGCCATAATAACACACTATTTTGATATTCTAAGTTTTCTTAGAACTAGGGTGACCAAGAACCAAGTACAGCAACAACAAAAAAATCAAAGCCTAAATCCAAAAGGATGGGGAATATATACTTGTGGATCAACAAAGATCTTCTTCCTCTATTCATTTTCACAACTCATTTCTACTATTGTTATATGCTTCAACAAACCCATTTTCTTCATAGCATTTTGAATCCATCAAATGAGTCATCTTTGATCTCCCTCGCTACAATCGCTAGAATCCCTCTCTACTTTCCTTACCCTGGTCAACATTGCAAATGCCCAACCCTTTCTCTTTTTTTAATAGCAACTTCAACCTTCTGACTAAAAACTTCACTCTTAAATATGTCTGCTACGATGTTTCCACACATCCATCTCTAACATACAAATCTCTACCACACTTCTCTTCTTAACATTCTCAACTCCATCTTTTCAACCCTTACAATAACATACAAATCTCTACCACACTTCTCTTCTTAACATTCTCAACTATCACCCTTTATCTCCTATAATCCTCTCCCTTCTAATATCCCGAAAAGTAAAAAGAGGGATAAGAGCACGGGTTTGATAAGGTTGAAACTTGGAAGAGAAAGAACAAAACAAGAGAAATACAAGGATAAACAATGGAAAGCCACCTTGAACTCCATTGCGCAATGCCCAATGCACAACAGAACTCTCACGTATGTGCCCAATGCAGACAACAAGGATGCAAAGACGTCTTCAAACCCATCATTTTCTCCCGTAGTTTTATCAAATAAATTAATTTACTTAAGCGATATATACACCCATATTAGCCAACCACTAGCTGAATGGATTCCAATGGACTGGCAGCCACTATAGCCCAAGAAAGCAACGACCGTTAATCCTTCCTTGCCATGCGTGATTATTAATCTCCTTATGTATCCATAGCCTATTTCAGCAAAAATGCTAGGCTAGAGGACTACAACCTATACATGAGAAGGTGCCAATGGCCATAGTTCTAGCTACTCAAAACTGAAGGCACTATCTCTTAAGTAGAAATTCATTATTATCACTCATCAACAAAGCCCTAAACACCTTAGGTAAGGAGCAGAGAGAAGTAGGGACTCGAATTTGACATCAATGTACAAGCCATGAGCCATATGCCCTTTGAAGAATCGAAAGCAATAATTATCATGTGGAGTGAGGTGGAAACTCAAAGTACGCATGGGATGAGAGCAATAAAATTGCATATGGAGTCGGGTGGGAAAAGGTGGCTAATCATTCCTAACTCTCCCTTTAGTGCAAAACATACTTAAGAAAAATCATGAATCACCTCTTGGGTCATTGTGCTCTTTGAGACTTAGATGAGGCTTGCTCAAAAATGATTTTGGCCGGGTACGAGAAGCCGCGAAAACTCTAGGCCAACTACGACCACATATAATTTGGGAAGATATCTCTTAGGTTTTGTGCAAGGCTTAAGGGGTGAACCATGTCTTAGTTGTGAACTTAGTTTTAACAAGTGCGCCCCAGGCAAACCTAGGTGAGGCGTTTTCCGAGACGCAACCCTAGGTGCGTGCCTCCTTGTGGTAGAGTTGCACAACTTCGGCTAGATGTGAGTTGAAATGAAAAGAAAAGGGTTTTTTTCCGAATTGAACCTTAACTAAGCTTCACAACTCTAATTCGACCAAAATCCCTAATTTAGTTTCACCAAATTGCTTTGAATTGAACCCAAATCTAGAAGAAACCCACCACTTTCTCTTCAAAGAGGTCTTTCCCTATATCCTTCTCTTATGCCGTTTTGTTTTAGGATTTCAGATGAAAGTGAAGGGGTGATATTAAGGTAAAAGCCACTCCCATTCACATGCAACCCCCTCTTCCCCTTTTTGATTTGTTTTATTTTTCAGTTTGTTTGGAAGTCAAGGACCTCTAATATTTAATTTTTGGGCTTTTACTAGAAAATTAATACTTAAAAAAAAAAAAAAGATAAGAGATAATGTGCGCCTTGCCTATGAGAGACACCCACTAATATTTGTTTTTGGGCCTTAGGCACCCTTCATTCCCTGTTGTTTTATCTTTATCAAGGAAGCAGTCAAGCTACATAATAGAAAAAAATGAATAAGCCTAAAAGATATAGTTTGTTGAATTACTAGGAACGGGCTTTGTTGACAGGTTAAAATATCGCATTTGTAAGAGGGACACAATGTTTATGAGCTTAATCCGGAGGGAACACTTCATGCTCCAAGGCTTAGGTGCGCTCTCATATGCTTTGATCTCCACACAAGCTCTCTTAAAACCTTAATGGGATGACAACGACTAAGGGGGTGAACAAAAGGTGTTTCATTTATGGGAAACCATTGGTTCAACATGATAAAACTCTACTTTTACATGTTTCTAACAATTGATTTGTGGATCCTGAAAATCTATCCTATTAGCCTATTCGCTTGCATTGTCCCTTTATTCTTCATAGTAACAGCTTAATCTAGTCTCACATAAACTAGGAAAGTATTTCATGACCTCTACATTGATGAGACCACCACCACAACATCGACAAGATCTTAATCCAGATTAATTTGGAGTTAACATGCACAGTCATAAAAAATCGCACTAATATGATCCTATGACATAAGAAGAGCAAAGGAATAACTTCAAAAGAGTAAACAAGGGATAATAAGAAAGTGAAGTGAGGGGAAATGAGAAATTGTAAGTGAGAGAAAACATAAGAGATTAAAAAAAAAGCTAAAAGAATAGGGAAAGAAACAAAATGTGAGGAAGTCTTACACGAAAGGGCTAAGTA